>JAIUZE010045674.1:0-48058 GCA_022085475.1 Heliosperma pusillum | reverse complement strand
ACGGAAAGTTTGAAAAGCGAGAAAGACGATACTTTTAATATCAAAACGGATAGAGGAAGGTAAGAGGAGAAGAATGAGACGAACTTACGCGAATTCTAGCAAGTAACGAATGAGCTAGGATGATTCAAAGATCGAAAAATGCTATGGAGGCAAGGATTTTGTTTGCTTAAGGAAGAAGAAATGTGTTTGTGTTTGTGTTGAATGAAAACTAGGTTAAGGGAGGGAGTGTGAGTTGTGTAAGGAAAAGTCAACAAAAAGTCAAACTCGCCTAAAGACGGGATTCTCATGGAATCTCGCGGAAATTCCAAATACGAACTCGGAAATTCTAAATTTGACTCGGAAAAATTAAATTTACGATTACAACTATAATTCACTGAAAAGTAACCGTAAAATATTTTTACTAGAAAAATAGGGTACATTTCCGGGTGTTACAATCACCCCACCTTTTAAAAAGTTTCGCCCTCGAAACTTGAGGGAAAGAAAAAATTACCTTACTCGAAAAGACTCGGATATTTACTACGCATAGAAGCTGCAGTTTCCCAAGTCTCTTCTTCGATATTAGCACTTCTTTACAAGATTTTCACCAAAGGAACTACTTTACTTCTTAACTTCCTATCCTTGCGATCTAGAATGCGGATCGGCTTCTCTTCAAAGGATAAATTCGGTTCAAGCTCGGGCAATTCCTTTTGAAAGACATGGCTTGGATCACTAACATACTTTCTCAATTGAGAAACATGGAGTACATCATGAACCTTAGCCAATTTCGGCGGCAAATCCAACTTATAAGCAACGGCACCAATCCTTTTCACAATATCAAAGGGTCCAATGTATTTCGGGCTCAATTTACCCTTAACACCAAACCTTTTAACACCCTTCATTGGAGATACTTTCAAGAACACTTTATCCCCAACTTCAAATTCTAACGGCCTTCTTCGGATATCGGCATAAGACTTTTGACGGTCTTAAGCGGCTTTCATTCTATCACGAATGACCTTCACATTATCAATAGTCTCAACAAGAACATCGGGGCCTAAGTCACGAACATCACTCAATTGATTCCAACATATAGGACTCCGACATTTCCTTCCATAAAGAGCTTCATATGGAGCCATCTTGATAGATGCATGATAGCTATTGTTGTAAGACCATCCGTAGCGTCATGAAATGCAGTACTCATCAACAACTTACTACCCATGGCTTCTTGTAAAGCCTTCCAAAATCTCGAACATAATCTCGGATCTCGGTCGGATATAATCTCCATAGGAACACCATGGTATCTCACAATTTCATCCACATAAGCTTTCGCTAAACGGTCCAAACTCCAAGTTTCTTTGATCGGAATAAATCTAGCACACTTGGTCAATCGATCAACAACAACCCAAACGGCATCTTTACCTCCAACGGTCCTCGGCAAAACCATAACAAAATACATAGAAATAGATTTCCACTTCCATAGCGGAATATCCAACGGTTGTAGCAATCCACCTGGTCTCTTGTGTTAAATCTTCACTTGTTGGCAAGTAAGACATCTTCCAACATAAGATACAACATCACCCTTCATGTTCGGCCACCAAAATTGTAGCTTCAAATCCTTGTACATCTTAGCACCACTGGGGTGAATAGAATAAGGGGAAAGGTGAGCTTCATCAAGAACTCGCTTCCTCAAATTAAGAGCATTAGGAACAAATAAACGACCATGGAAACGAAGAACACCTTCATTATCAAACTTGAAATCTTTACTTCAAGAAGTTTGGTTTGGATAGACTTGTATGTAATATCATCAACTTGGCTTTCGCGGATTTCACGGAGAAACACAGGTTCGGCAATCATAGCACCAACATGAACAAATCCACGCTCTACAAATTCCAAACTCAACCTTCGAAACTCGTCACAAAGATCAACAGGTAATACATGCATATCATTCAAAGCATGAGAAGCTTTCCTACTAAGAGCATCTGCAACAACATTTGCCTTCCCTTCATGATACAACAACTCAAAATCATAATCGTTCACCAATTCCAACCATCTTCTTTGCCTCATGTTCAACTCTTTTTGAGTAAATATGTACTTCAAACTCTTGTGATCGGTGAAGATACGACAATGAACTCCAATTAGGTAATGTCTCCACACTTTCAAAGCCTGAACAACAGCGGCCAATTCTAAATCATGACTAGGATAGTTCACTTCATGAACTCTCAACTGCCTTGAAGCATAAGACACCACCTTCCTATTTTGCATAAGAACACAACCCAATCCCATTTTAGAAGCATCACAATAGACATCAAAGTCTACTCCATCTTCAGGCAAAGTCAACACGGGAGCGGTAGTTAACCTCTTCTTTAACTCTTGAAACGCTGCTTCACAAGCTTCATTCCAAAGGAATTTGGTTTCCTTCTTCAATAACTGAGTCATCGGTCTAGCAAGCTTAGAGAAATCCTTGACAAATCTTCGGTAATAACCAGCTAAACCAAGAAAACTTCGAATCTCTCTAATATCATTCGGACTCTTCCAATCAACAACGACTTCAATCTTAGAAGGATCCACCATAACACCTTCTTTAGAAATCACATGCCCAAGAAAGGACACTTTAGGTAACCAAAATTCGCACTTAGAGAACTTAGCATATTACTTCTGACGACGTAGAACACCCAAAATAATCCTCAAATGAATAGCATGCTCTTCTTCGGACTTGGAGAAAATAAGAATATCATCAATGAATACCACCACACACTTATCAAGATACTCACTAAATGTGCGGTTCATTTGATCCATAAAGATAGCAGGAGCATTCGTCAATCCAAATGGCATCACCTTGAACTCATAAGAACCATACCTCGTACTAAAAGCGGTCTTTGGAATATCAACATCTCTAACCGGAATTTGATGATAACCGGATCTCAAATCAATCTTTGAAAAAGTAGAAGCACCCTTTAATTGATCAAACAAATCCTCAATTATTAGTAAAGGATACCTATTCTTGATTGTAATCCGATTCAATTCACGATAATCAATACACAACCTCATAGAACCATCCTTCTTCTTCACAAAAAGAACTGGAGCACCCCAAGGCGAGGCACTTGGTCGAATAAAACCCTTATCAATCATATCATCTAACTGCTTTCTTAACTCTTTCAATTCAGACGGAGCCATACGGTAAGGAGCTTTGGCAATTGGACCAGAACCAGGAACAAGATCAATAGAGAATTCAACATCACGCTCGGGAGGGATCCCGGGCAATTCTTCGGGGAATACATCAATGAATTCTCGAACAATAGGCACATCTTCAACACTTGGCAAAGAGGTATTTGAAGAAGTCACAACACACAAAAATGCTTGGTGACCCTTTCTAACCATACTTACCAATTTCATAGCGGAAATTAAAGACACACCTTTACGGGGATGAGATCCTTTATAGGTTGTTCTAACCCCTAAAGGACTCTTTAAGAAAATCTTTTGATCACGACACTCGAACCTAGCATGATACATAGCTAGCCAATCTATACCTAATATTATATCAAACTCTCCTAGAGGAAACTTAAGGAGATTTGCGGGATAGATAGAACCCGAAATAGAAATTGGTACATTTGGATAAAGAGTAGAACAAGAGATAATATCTCCGGATGGCAAGGATATGGGAGTATTCTCACTAGATGTAGGCTTGATAGATAGCTTATTAGCATAGGTCGATGACACAAAAGACATTGAAGCACCGGTATCAAATAAAATAAGACACGGCTGCTCTAAGATTGAGAACATACCCGTAATAATCTTGGGATGAGCGTCGGCTTCAGCACGGCTCATGACAAAGATTGAACCTTTAGGTTTAAGAGGAGGAGGCACCTTTCGATCAGGGCAATCCTCGTAACGATGACCACCCTTTTGACAGAAGAAGCAAATGTAAGGTCAGTTGACACATGACATACCGGGATGGTATGTGCAGCATAATGATGGGGATCTCTTATGTTTTGAGGGATTCAAACTTGAGACAAACAACCTAAGGGGTTGTTTTAAAATGACAGTAGCAAAGCATGAAACAATGAATGATTTTTGAACAAACAATGCAACTTTAGGCTATTTTTTTGTGATGATTTTTAACAAGGAATAAACTTGAGATAATGTATGAATTTCAAACTGAAATTCAAGAGCAAATGAAGACACAAGGGGGATATAATTATCAACTAAATTCCACAGCTCAACACAGGAAATTAGCTAACAATTTGGACAGGCCAATTCTCATTCACCACAGCCAAGCACAGGTGGATGAAACTTGAACCAAACAGCAAGGAAAACAACCCACAGTCTAAGCACAAGGATTCTCAACCTTACCCACAGACTTTGATCAATACCCACAGCCTAGCACAGGGTATTATCAGGCCCGACTCTCAACTACAGACTAAGCACAAGTTGAAAAGATTTAAATTTGAGAGAAAACTCATCTTTTTTCATTCAACATAATCTGATTTCATTAGGTTACAAAGCAAGGCTTATATAGGCCAAGAGATACACATCTAAGGGTCTCAAATGCATCATCTAATGTACAAGAAAGTCGTGGCCTTGGCCTTACACAAATCAGAAAAAACAAACTAAGGACAAAAGCATAAAGCATAAAGCATAAAGCATAAAAACAGGCTGCTCCTCTTTGTCTTCTTGTAGAAGGTCAATTAAGATGTGTAAGACCTTGGAGCTTGAGCTTGGCAGCTACCATCCTCAAGTACACAATGTTAAGATGCCTTTCAAGTCGTGCCATTCTCTTGCCTAGCCAAAAATAGCTTTCAAAACAGCCTTGGTTCATGGTTGTGCAGAATTGGTTCCACCTGGACCCATTTGTTTGGACTTAGCTAAACCTGCCTTTTTATTGTGAATTAGCAAAAACTCTCCTAGACTTTTGTTTTCCTAAGACCATAAGGTAAGAGTATTAGGCCTTGGAATAACTTAATTCACATTAGGGGTTGTCTTGGATGAAGCTCTTTGATGTTGGACCTGAACTGGGTGAGATATGACATGGACCCTTCTGATTGTATTTTGTAACACTCATAACTCCCTGCTCAGGATGAATTTGAAGACCCATGATAGCTCATTGGAAAGATATAGATGTTAGCTTTCATGTCACAAAGAATCAGACCCAAATTATATGTGGAACTTTAGATATTGAGGATTGAGTACAGACAGGTCACTGATAGCATGTGCTGTAATAGTTCAGCATTCAGGGGCACCTTGCAGAGCCTGTAGTTTCCAGCACAGATAGAATTAGGAGTCTCATGAGTAGCCAAATTGAAGCTCAATGAGTTAGCTTCCTCCTCCAGTTGGAATCATGCAAAAACAGTTCCTAGAACTTCAGTTATAAGCCTTTGAGTGACAACAGGTCAATTCTGAATATCCTGCAGTTTTCCTGTACATCAGGATGAACTTCAAAAAATCATATCTCCTTATCATGATGACTCAAATGAAAGCTAATGAAGTTAGCTTTCATATCAAAAAGAAATCAACCAAAACTATCCAGCCAATGTTGAGTTATACAGCCTTGAGTGTTGACAGGTCATTTTGTCAGAAAACGAGATGCACCATGTATGCCAGTCTTTGAAGGTTTGCTGTGCAAAATCTACTCGATGAAACTTGATGATTCAAATCCCATATGAAAGAGGACTCTTTCAAGAATCCAAATATATAAAGAACTCAAATTTCCACCATGTAGAACTCAAGATATGGATTATTGAAGTTGACCCAATTCTGAAAGTATTGGGACTGTTCTGAAATTGTTTAGCATGGCTTGTTTTGAACTCATTTTGCTCTTGGATTGCATCCAATTGTCTCATGGATTTTAGAAGTTCCATGGGATGTTCCTTTGGCATGTAAAATGAAGGACCCTTACCCCTAGCTCCTGCTACAGTATGGTTGTTTACAACGGTTACATTGACGACCTTGAGCTTGAGCTTGAGGAGTATAAGGCCTATGAGCCACATTTGAAGTAGCTCTAGGAATAAAAGGAGCAGGATTCCTTGTATAGGCATTGGAAGGAGGATTAAATCTCTTCTTGCTAGCATAAGAATTAGAAGGAGACGGAATAAAGGAGACGGAATAAACGGTCTCTTCCCAAAAGCATTTGGCCTAGGAGCATAAGAAGGAGAGGGATTATTCATTAAAGCTTCATCTCTAATAGCCTTCATGGAATTCTCGGCCCACAAGGCATCATCATATAGATCTCCAAAGGAGGTGGTATTCCTCCTCACTTTACTTTGCAGAACGGCACTCAACTTATTACGATAATAGAATGCTCGGTCTTCATCATCTCAGATAAGCCTCGGCGCGAAATGCGCAAGCTTATTAAACTCCGTAGTAAACTCTTGAGCTGATAAGTTGCCTTGTTTAAAATCAATGAACTCTTTAAGCCTTTGTTGCTTAAGCTCTTTAGGATAAAATCTACCCTCCACAAGAGCTTTGAAGCAAGCCCAGTTAAAGTCCTCTTCAAGAACGGCAGTGGCACTTGTGATAGCCCACAAGTTGTCGGCTTCCCTCACGAGAAAGTGCTTTACGATCCTCACCTTGTCCTCTTCTCGGACTTGGTATAGATCGAACTGCTTCTCCATCTCACGGAACCAATCGGATAACTCCGTAGGATCCGGTTCTCCACCATATGGTACGATCTTACTTCTAGCTATCTGTCCAGCTACCCATGCATAGCCACCTAGATGGTTTTCTTCCCTTCTAGGGAGAACTTGGTTAACATTAGCTAAAGCTGCATCTTGCTGGTTTTTCAGCACTTGAGTGAGAGCTTCCATCATAACGTTCTCAGCTAATCGTGGTCTAACCATCTTCATATGAAACAAAAACAAATTAAGTTACTCCTATCAATTAGCATAAACAAATAGACTACCAAGTAAAGTCCTTAACTTCTACCCAACTCTCATTTATTATTTCAAGGTCAAGTAGTTTAGGTTAGGGTTCACGTGTGTGCCTCGGGAGCGATAAAAAGCTCTAATACCAACTGTGACAACCCTCGCGAATGCGGAAATATAAAACATACAAGCATGCGAATTAATATGCGGAAATACGGTATTTTAAAAACTTTTATACATGCAAGATAGATAAAACGAGGAGTGTCAAAATATTACAAACTAAATACGAAATACAACAAAGAGACGGGGTCTCTTAAAATGTTAGCAAAGAACAAGTGTTTAGCAAAACTAGCTAAAATCGTCTAGAGGTGAAACTTCCAGGGACAACGCCCGCTAGCTCACACCCGAACCCAAAATAGTCAAAAGCAAAAAGCCATCCATGCAAGCAACCTGTTCATTCATGAAAAACATGAACGCCACAATCAGTGGGGAGTAACTTCGGGTTCTCCCAGCCATATCACATTAAACGTACATAGAAGGAAATACAAAAGTAAAATCATGCATATATGAATATACATGTGAGATACGATAAGCATAAATAGGCAATTCGATAAATAATGATAAGAACATATGGAATACAAATCCGATTCCATCATGTTATTCAAAGACTCGGGGAAGACACTCTCAGGCAACCGAATACGCTCACTAGGGCTTGCATCTCACCGTTAGCGGTATAAGATTGATAAGATTGAGACTCGACAGACAAACCAAGTCAAGTCATGCGATGTTCACAATAAATCCAATATATTATCATCCATTCACGAACCAAGACATTGGCGGTGTCCAATCATGCAATGACCATGAATAATATCATGAAATCACGCATTCAAAGAACGACGACACAAGAGGACATCTCTCACGGTAAATGAAACGCACTAGCATCGTGTACATGGCAAGTATGATTGAAAGGCATCCACGAGATCACATTTCCCTGAACTCATACACGATGCTTACATTTCGTATATGTAGACTAATTTCCTCCTGGTAGGAACGATAAGGCTCCTAATCTAAACCTGGCCAGATTCTCGGAATCACATTTTCCGATTCGACATGCGATCACGTTTCGCATCCAAGACTCGGTCTTACAAAGAAAACGCCGAGTACCCACATTCTCGGTAGATCAATTCACGAAAGAAGCGGAAAAAAAAGCTCAAGCCTCATAACAAGCGGTACGCTACATGCAAATAACAGCACCTCGCAAGTACACAACATTTGACGGCCGGGTCGATCAACGCATAGCGTTCAACTCCCAACAACGTCGTCGTATGCCCACTAATACATGCATTTAAGCAGTAGGATACCTCTCCGTTCCGACATTCCAGTCTTACGAACGGGGAGGTAGCCAAGGAAATGAGAGTACAAAGCATAAGACAAAACAGTGCTCAAACCGTATCATTTGTAAAAACCGACTCAAAGTGGGACATAGCAAAAACCGTCACAAAACATGTGATACAAGCGAATGAAATATCATATATCCAAAATATGAATATTATAAGACACTACGTAAAATTATACGATAAACGGATCATGCGAACTATTATAAATTACGAGTTTTAGAAATTATATGAAAAACATACAGCCGTGTTCCAGGCCGGTCAGGGGACCGGCGGCCGGTACCCCGGCTCGGAGCACTGGCAAACCCCAAAAATTCATCAAAACAGAGGAATGTGTTCCAGGCCGGCATAGTGACCGGGGCCGGTACACCGGCCAGGAGCACCTCTTCATACCAATTCCAAATTTTCCAACGATGTTACTGATGTGTTCCTAGCCGGTGGGAAAACCGGCGGCCGGTGGGCCGGCTGGGAGCACCTCTTCACCCGTGAGAATAATTTTTTATTATTGTCAAATAATTATTGTCAAATAATTAGTGGAGAATAATTTTTGATTCTTAAAACAATTAGGGTAATTTACTTGGACTTAAATTTGATTTAAGTATTAATTTGTGATTTTAATTGGTTATTATCACGCATTTCTATAAAACCGGGTTTATATATGATATAAGGTTATTAGGGCGATTTGGCACATTAATATTGCATGCGTTTACATATAATTATGCTGTATTTTGAATGAATGAATGTCATTTTTGGATTTATGTAATTTTGAATTATGTAATTTGTCTTAGTATGACCTTAGTTTTTAATTGATATTACCCGGAATGTATGGGAATATTGATTCGGTTGTAATATTATGTGATATCGTATCACTTTTATTGTATTATTTCATTTTATTTTGCAAATGTATAATAGAAAAGCCTTGTAATTTTTTTTAAATCATTTGTAATCCCGGAGTTTCCTAAAGACGGTCCATTTGAAAGGCATTCCAAAAGAGACGGTATCATTGGGAAGCGTGCATATGAAGTTCAAGGGACCAAGGAGTTGGTTTCCGAATTTGTAATAGTTAATTTGATTTTCTATTGTTTTAGGAAGGCCGTACTAGGAATTTATTTTATTGCTTGCATTTTATTTATATGTTACTGCATGCCAAATCGCCATATAAATCGCACATGCATTTTATCGAGTTAATCGACCGCGTCAATTAAAATTATCGATAGTTCACCTATCTAGTTTACTTAAAAGGAGATAGATAATATAAATTTACTTGACCTCTATTTTATTAACTGAGACTTATCCTTAACAAATAGTAGAACCCATGAATCCCAATTTCGTAAGGAAGTAGGTTCGGCTCACCGAGGTGCTAAACTTATTACATTGGGTAAGTGGGGCAATAAATCGTTATTGCATCGAAATTTGGTTGAACTCAACGGAAAAATTAGGGTTCGTGGCACATGTGTTCCGGGCTAAAGATCACAATAAAGTAATTCATCGACCAAGAATTCTAATTGTAGAATCGGTTAAAGAGTTAACCCACCAAGTAATATTAATAAAGGTCGTGGAGTCCTTGGCCCACATAAACCCGAGTTAATATAGGATTTGGGTCTTGGAATCGTTTATGTAATTGGGTAGAAGTCATTATATAAATGCTAAACTTGTTAAAATGTTTACAAGTATTTTTAAAACGATAAATGTTGATATTTCTTTCATTTTCTATTTTGTAGTCCAAACTTATTTTAATTCGCTATGTCAAAAAACAACAATAACGAGAGTCAACCTCCACCACTCACCACCGTATCAGGGCTAAGATCCTTCATGGATTGTCGTAAACTTGAAAAGAATGATTCAAACTTCACAGATTGGAATGGGCAAATATGCTTGGCCGCCGAAGGTGTGACAACCCTCGCGAATGCGGAAATAAAACATAACAAGCATGTGATTAATAGAGTGGAAAAATACGGTGTTTTTAAAACTTTTTACATGCCAAGATAAAAATACGAGGAATGTCAAATAGATACAAACTAAAATGGAATATACTACAAAGAGATAAAGTCTCTCAAAATGTTATCAAATGTCAAAGTTATTAGCAACTAGCTAAACAACGTCTAGAGGTGAATCATCCAGACCAACGCCCGCTAGCTCACACCCGAACCCAAAATACAACAAGCAAAATCCATCCAAGTAAGCAACCTGTTCATCCATGAAAAACATGAACGCCACAGTCAGTGGGGAGTAACTCCGGGTTCTCCTAGCCATATCACAAATAACGAACTTAAACGGAAATACATAAGTAGAAGCATGCATATATAAATATACATGTGGAATACGAGAAGTATAAATAGGGATTTCAATATAAAGATATAAGCGTATGAGATACAAATTGGTAACCATCATATTATAGATTGACTCGGGGAAGACACTCTTAGGCAACCATACACTCACTAGGGCTTGCATCTCACCATTAGCGGCATAAGCTTGATAAGATTGAGACTCGACAAACAAACCATGCCAAGTCATCCAAAGATCACAATTAATCAATCATATAATCATCCATCTAAACGTATGAATACGTTGACAATATCTCTCACGGTAAATGACACGCACTAGCACCGTGTACATGGCAAGAATGATTAAAATCGCATCCACGTGATGACATTTCCTTGAACGCATACACGATTCAATATTTCGTATATGTAGACTAATTTCCTCCCAGTAGGACGACGATAATAAATATCCGGTCCTAGTCTAAACCTGGCCAGACTCTCGGAATAAACATTTTCCGATTCGACAAGCGATGACAGTTCGCATCCAAGACTCGGTCAATCATAGACGCCGAGTACCCCAAATTCGGTCAACCTTCACGAAAGAAGCGGAAAAGAGCACAAACATTATAACAAGCGGTACGCTACATGCAATGACACCACCTCGCAAGTATAAACATTTAACGGTCGGGTCGATCAACGCATAGCGTTCGCCTCCCAACAACATCGTCATATGCCCACTAACACATGCAATTAAGCAGTAAGGATACACTCCTCGTTCCGACATTCCAGCCTTACGAACGAAGAGGTAGCCAGGGGAATGAGAGTACATAGCACATAACAATTAATGCTCAAACCATAACATATGTAAAACCGACTCAAACTGGGATATATGAAAAAATGTCACAAAACATGCGATACAAGCGAATGTAATAACATATATTCTAAACATTAATATTTAAAGTCATTACGTAAATTTACACGGTAAACGAACCATGCGAACTATTAATAATGAAAACATAAGAAAGAAAAGTAAATAGAAGGTCAGAGTGTGCCAGCCGGTCAAGGGGACCGGCTGCCGGCTACCCGGCTAGCACCAATATATCATTTGAAAAACATCAAAACACCAGCATGATCCAGCCGATCAAGTGGACCGGCTGCCGGCTACCCGGCTGGATCATATGCCTATTGAGAAAATGAAGGATGAATTGAGGTGTGTCTTAGCCGGTCGGCCAGCTGAGACATATTTCATACTAAAATTATTACGTAACATCCACAAAACATCAGCCACTCCCCAGCCAGTCAGCTGGCTGGCGGCCGGTCGGCCGGCTGGGACCAAAAGTTCACGAAAATCATCAACTTCACTTAGAATCATCCATAATCATCAACACATATCAACTATCATCAACTATCAACAATTCTCATCTACAATTATCAACTAACAACAACTATTATCAACAATACAATTCCTATGATTACTAATCCTATTCTAGATACGATTACTAACATAGAAAACACATTAAAACACGTAATGATATCGAGTAACCCTTCACCGTTACCTTTTTGCGTCTTCAATCCTCTTCTAGGTCCTCTTCTATCAAGTAGTAGTCTTTGTCGAGGTCTTGGAGGTCACCACCTACAATTAGACAATAAAAGATGAATATAATTCACCTTTGAGAAAGACGGATAAATTGAAAAGCGAGAAAGACGGTAATTTTATTACCAATTAAGATAGAGGACGATGAGAGGGAAAGATTAAGACGTAAATTTGTGAATTTGAGCTACTAACGAAGGAGTAGCGTCGATATTAAGCTTGATCATATATAGAACTTAGGTTTTTGGGTGGTTACTTGGTGAGGAAGAAGGAGGTTGAATGTGAGTGAGTTAAGGTTTAAAGGAGAGTGTGTAACACCCGGAAATGTACCCTATTTTTCTAGTAGAAATATTTTACGAAATCTTTTCAGTAATTTTAAGTTTTAATTAAGAATTTTAAGTTTCGAGTCGAATTTAGAATTTCCGAGTTCGTATTTGGAATTTCCGCGAGATTCCATGAAAATCCCGTCTTAAGACGAGTTTGACTTTTCTTGACTTTTGAGTCCGTCTTTGACTTTTGTTGACTTTTCTCCTACACAACTCACACTACTCCCTTAACCTAATATTCATTCACACAACACAAAATCCTTTCATCCTCCTTAAGAAATCCCCAAAACTTTCCCTCTTTGATTTCGATCTTAGATTTCGCCTAGCTCAATCGTTTCTTGTTGGAATTTACGTAAGTTCGTCTCATTCTTCTCCCCTTACCTTCCTCTATCCATTTTGATGTTAAAATCATCGTCTTTCTCGCTTTTCAAATTTCCCGTCTTTCTCAAGATGAATTTCATTAATCTTTTATGATCTATTTGTAGGTGGTGACCTCCAAGATCCCGACAAAGACTATTACCTTATTGAAGAGGAGCTTGACGATTAGTAGAGACGCTTAAAGGTAACGGTGAAGGGTTACTCGGTATCATTTACGTGTTTTACAAGCTTTATATGCTAGAAATCGTATTAGAATACGATTAGTAAGCTTAGGAATCATGTTATGATTAATGAATGTTGTTAATTGATGATTGATGATGATGATACTTGTGGTTTGATGGAATTTGATATGTAAAATGATGATTTATGATAATAGTTGATAATGGTTGAGTTTAGAACAATTTGGAGCCGTCTAGACTAGGTTTCACGGTCGTGAAACTCGTTTCACGGTCGTGAGATAGCATGTCACAGTCGTGAGACTCAAGTCACGGTCGTGAAAAAGTGGCTGATGTTTTACCTTTGCATAACAGAGTGTTTCACGGTCGTGAAACTCATTTCACGGTCGTGAAACCTCATTTCACGGTCGTGAAATACAAGTCACGGTCGTGACTTGTGCAATTTCCCTGCACTGACCCTTTTTCGTAAAATGATAAGCTATCACCTCAACCTGGAATTTCTGTAATAGCATGTCTAGAACTCTAGATATGACAGTTTGAAGTGAACCCTTGTTTTAGTTAGTTTCCAAACTTGTTGTTTTGGAGAGGTATCTATGTTTCTTGTTTATTATGCTTCTTAAACTTGGTCTAATGCTTATGTATCATGTATTGATTCATGTTTTGGATATATGATATTCTCATTCGCTTGTATCACATGTTTTGTGACGGTTTTTGGTATGTTCCCACTTTGAGTCGGTTTTCACAAATGATACGGTTTGAGCACTATTTTGTCTTGTGCTTTGTACTCTCATTCCCTTGGCTACCTTCCCGTTCGTAAGGCTGGAATGTCGGAACGGAGAGGTATCCTACTGCTTGAATGCATGTGTAGTGGGCATACGACGACGTTGTTGGGAGTTGAACACTATGCGTTGTTCGACCCGGCCGTCAAATGTTGTGTACTTGCGAGGTGGTGTTATTTGCATGTAGCGTACCGCTTGTTATGAGGCTTGAGCTCTTTTCCGCCTCTTTCGTGAATTGATCTACCGAATTTGGGGTACTCGGCGTCTTTGTAAGACCGAGTCTTGGATGCGAAACGTTTATCGCATGTCGAACCGGAAAATGTGATTCGGGATTCTGGCCAGATTTAGACTAGGACCGGGTATTTATATCGTCGTTCTACCAGGAGGAAATTAGTCTACATATACGAAATGTTGATCGTGTATGAGTTCAGGGAAATGTTTATCTCGTGGATGCCTGTTAATCATACTTGCCATGTACACGGTGCTAGTGCGTTTCATTTACCGTGAGAGATGTCGTCTTGTGTCGTCATCTTTGAATGCGTGATTTCATGATATTGTTCATGGTCATTGCATGATTGGACACCGTCAATGTCTTGGTTCGTGAATGGATGATAATATGTTGGATTTAATGTGATCATCGCATGACTTAACTTGGTTTGTTTGTCGAGTCTCAATCTTATCAATCGTATACCGGTAACGGTGAGATGCAAGCCCTAGTGTGTGTATTCGGTTGCCTAAGAGTGTCTTCCCCATGTCTTTGAATAACTTGATGGTTACGGGTTTGATTTCCACATGATCTTATCATTATATCTCGTGTTGCCTATCTATTTTTATCGTAACTCACATGTATATTTATATATGCATGATTTTACCTTTGTATCTTCTTTGATGTACGTTTAATGTGATATGGCTGGGAGAACCCGGAGTTACTCCCCACTGACTGTGGCGTTCATGTTTTTCATGAATGAACAGGTTGCTTGCTTGGATGAATTTTTGGATATGATATTTTGGGGTTCGGGTGTGAGCTAGCGGGCGTTGTCCCTGGAAGTTCACCTCTAGACGATATTAGCTAGTTTGTTAAACACTTGTTCTTTGCTAACATTTTAAGAGACCCCGTCTCTTTGTTGTATTTCCGTATTTAGTTGTAATATCTTGACACTCCTCGTTTTATTTAACTTGCATTATATAAAAGTTTTTAAAACTTCACATTTCCGCTATATATTTCACATGCTTGTTTGTTTTATATTTCCGAATTCGCGAGGGTTGTCACAGTTGGTATCAGAGCTTTGATCGCTCCCGACGCACACACGTGAACCCTAAATTAAACTACTTGACCATGAAATAATAAATGAGAGATTGGGTAGAAGTTAAGGACTTACTTGGTAGTCTATTTGTTTATGCTAGATGATAGGAGTAACTTAATTTGTTTTTGTTTCTTATGAAGATGGTTAGACCACGATTAGCTGAGAATGTTATGATGGAGGCTCTTACTCAAGTGCTGAAGAATCAGCAAGATGCCGCTCTAGCTAATGCCAACCAAGTTCCCCCTAGAAGAGAGGACAACCATCAAGGTGGCTATGCTTGGGTGGCGGGACAAATTGCAAGGAGTAAGATTGTGCCATATGGTGGAGAGCCTGATCCTACGGAGCTATCCGATTGGTTCCGTGAGATGGAGAAGCAGTTTGATCTTTACCAAGTCCGAGAAGAGGACAAGGTGAGGATTGCAAAGCACTTCTTGGTGAGAGAAGCCGACAACTGGTGGGCTATCACAAGTGCCACCGCAACTCTTGAAGAGGACTTCAACTGGGCTTGCTTTAAAGCTCTTGTAGAGGGTAGATTTTATCCTAAAGAGCTTAAACAGTAAAGGCTCAAGGAGTTCATAGATTTTAAACAAGGCAACCTATCAGCTCAAGAGTTTACGACGGAGTTTAATAAGCTCGCTCATTTTGCGCCGAGGCTTATCCGTGATGATGAAGACCGTGCATTCTATTATCGTAACAAGTTGAGTGCCGTCCTTCAAAGCAAAGTGAGAAGGAATACCAATTCCTTTGGAGATCTTTATGACGATGCCTTATGGGCTGAAAATTCAATGAAGGCTATTAGGGATGAAGCTTTGATGAATAATCCCTCTCCTTCTTATGCTCCTAGGCCGAATACTTTTGGAAAGAGACCGTTTATTCCGTCTCCTTCAGATTCTTATGCTAGTAAGAGGAGATTCAATCCTCCTTCCAATGCCTATTCAAGGAATCCTGCTCCTTTCATTCCGAGAGCTACTTCAAATGTGGCTCATAAGCCTTATACTCCTCAAGCTCAAACTCAGGGTCGTTTTTGCAACCGGTGTAGACTTCCTCTACACCTCGGTAAAGCATGTTTCAACCGACCTTACATTTGCTACTTTTGTCAAAAGGGTGGTCATCGTTACGAGGATTGCCCCGACCAAAAGTTGCCTCCTCCTCCTAAACCTAAGGGTTCAATCTTTGTCATGAGCCGTGCTGAAGCCGACGCTCATCCCGAGATTATTACGGGTATGTTCTCAATTTTAGAGCAACCGTGTCTTATTTTATTTGATACCAGTGCTTCAATGTCTTTTGTGTCCTCGACCTATGCTAGTAAATTATCAATCAAGCCTACATCTAGTGAGGATACTCCCATATCCTTACCATCCGGAGATATTATCTCTTGTTCTACTCTTTATCCAAATGTACCAATTTCTATTTCGGGTTCTATCTTTCCCGCAAATCTCCTTAAATTTCCTTTAGGAGAGTTTGATATTATTTTGGGTATGGATTGGTTAGCTATGTATCATGCTAGGTTTGAGTGTCGTGATCAAAAGATTTTCTTAAAGAGTCCTTTAGGTGTTAGAATAACCTATAAGGGATCTCATCCCCGTAAAGGTGTGTCTTTAATTTCCGCTATGAAGTTGGTAAGTATGGTTAGAAAAGGTCGCCAAGCATTCTTGTGTGTTGTGACTTCTTCAAATACCTATTTGCCAAGTATTGAAGATGTGCCTATTGTTCGAGAATTCATTGATGTATTTCCTGAAGATTTACCCGGGATTCCTCCCGAGCGTGATGTTGAATTCTCTATTGATCTTGTTCCTGGTTCTGGTCCAATTGCCAAAGCTCCTTATCGTATGGCTCCGTCTGAATTGAAAGAATTAAGGAAGCAGTTGGATGATATGATTGAAAAGGGTTTTATTCGACCCAGTGCCTCTCCTTGGGGTGCTCCCGTTCTTTTTGTGAAGAAGAAGGATGGTTCTATGAGGTTGTGTATCGATTATCGTGAATTGAATCGGATTACAATCAAGAATAGGTATCCTTTACCAAGAATTGAAGATTTATTTGATCAATTAAAGGGTGTTTCTACTTTTTCCAAGATTGATTTAAGATCGAGTTATCATCAAATTCCGGTTAGAGATGTTGATATTCCGAAGACCGCTTTTAGTACGAGGTATGGCCATTATGAGTTTAAGGTAATGCCATTTGGATTGACGAATGCTCCCGCTATCTTTATGGATCAAATGAACCGCACATTTAGTGAGTATCTTGACAAGTGTGTGGTGGTATTCATTGATGATATTCTTATTTTCTCCAAGTCCGAATATGAGCATGCTATTCATTTGAGGATTATTTTGGGTGTTCTACGTCGTCAGAAGTGGTATGCTAAGTTCTCTAAATGTGAATTTTGTTTACCTAAAGTGTCCTTTCTTGGGCATGTGATTTCAAAAGAAGGTGTAATGGTGGAACCTTCTAAAATTGAAGCCGTTGTTGATTGGAAGAGTCCGACTGATATTAGAGAGATTCGAAGTTTCCTTGGTTTAGCTGGTTATTATCGAAGATTTGTCAAGGATTTCTCTAAGCTTGCTAGACCGATGACTCGGTTGTTGAAGAAGGAAACCAAATTCCTATGGAATGAAGGTTGTGAAGCAGCGTTTTAAGAGTTAAATAAGAGGTTAACTACCGCTCCGGTGTTGACTTTGCCTGAAGATGGAGTAGACTTTGATGTCTACTGTGATGCTTCTAAGATGGGATTAGGTTGTGTTCTTATGCAGAATAGGAAGGTGGTGGCTTATGCTTCAAGGCAATTGAGAGTTCATGAAGTGAACTATCCTACTCATGATCTAGAATTGGCCGCTGTTGTTCATGCTTTGAAAGTGTGGAGACATTATTTAATTGGAGTTCATTGTCGTATCTTCACCGGTCACAAGAGTTTGAAATACATATTTACTCAAAAAGAGTTGAATATGAGGCAAAGAAGATGGTTGGAATTGGTGAACGATTATGATTTTGAGTTATTATATCATGAAGGGAAGACTAATGTTGTTGCCGATGCTCTTAGTAGGAAAGCTTCTCATGCTTTGAATGCTTTGCATGTATTACCTGTTGATCTTTGTGCCGAGTTTTGAAGATTGAGTTTGGAGTTCGTAGAGCATGGATTTGTTCATGTTGGTGCTATGATTGCCGAGCCTGTGTTTCTCCGTGAAATCCGCGAAAGCCAAGTTGATGATCTTACCTACAAGTCTATCCAAGCCAAGATTCTTGAAGGTAAAGGTAAAGATTTCAAGTT
Source organism: Heliosperma pusillum (assembly GCA_022085475.1). NCBI lineage: Eukaryota > Viridiplantae > Streptophyta > Magnoliopsida > Caryophyllales > Caryophyllaceae > Heliosperma > Heliosperma pusillum. The sequence goes on along the minus strand of JAIUZE010045674.1, from coordinate 29,754 downwards.
TGATGATGAAGGTGTTCTTCGTTTCCATGGTCGTTTATTTGTTCCTAATGCTCTTGATTTGAGGAAGCGAGTTCTTGATGAAGCTCACCTTTCCTCTTATTCTTTTCACCCCGGAGGTGATAAGATGTATTAGGATTTGAAGCTACAGTTTTGGTGGCCGAACTTGAAGGGTGATGTTGTTTCTTATGTTGAGAGATGTTTGACTTGCCAACAAGTGAAGATTGAACACAAGAGACCCGGTGGATTGCTACAACCGTTGGATATTCCGCTATGGAAGTGGGAATCTATTTCTATGGACTTTGTTATGGCTTTGCCGAGAACCGTTGGAGGTAAAGATGCAGTTTGGGTTGTTGTTGATCGATTGACCAAGTGTGCTAGATTCATTCCGATCAAAGAATCTTGGAATTTGGATTGTTTAGAAAAAGCCTATGTGGATGAAATTGTTAGATATCATGGTGTTCCTATGGAGTTTATATCCGACCGAGACCCGAGATTCTGTTCGAGATTTTGGAAAGCTTTGCAAGAAGCCATGGGTAGTAAGTTGTTGATGAGTACCGCATTTCATGCCGCTACGGATGGTCAGACTGAGAGGACTATTCAGACTTTAGAAGATTTGCTTAGGGCTTGTGCTCTTGACTTTCAGTCTAGTTGGGAAAAGAGCTTACCGTTGGTGGAGTTTTCTTACAACAATAGCTATCAAGCATCTATCAAGATGGCTCCATATGAAGCTCTTTATGGAAGGAAATGTCGGAGTCCTATATGTTGGAATCAAATGAGTGACAATCGTGATTTAGGCCCCGATGTTCTTGTTGAAACCATTGATTATGTGAAGGTCATTCGTGATAGAATGAAAGCCGCTCAAGACCGTCAAAAGTCTTATGCCGATATCCGAAGAAGGCCTTTAGAATTTGAGGTGGGAGATAAAGTATTCTTGAAGGTATCTCCAATGAAGGGTGTTAAACGGTTTGGTGTTAAGGGTAAATTGAGCCCGAAGTACATTGGACCTTTTGATATCGTGAAAAGGATTGGTGCCGTTGCTTACAAATTGGATTTGCCGCCGAATTTGGCTAAGGTTCATGATGTATTCCATGTTTCTTAATTGAGAAAGTATGTTAGTGATCCAAGCCATGTATTTCAAAAGGAATTGCCCGAGCTTGAACCGAATTTATCCTTTGAAGAGAAACCGATCCGTATCTTAGATCGTAAGGATAGGAAGTTGAGAAGTAAAGTAGTTCCTTTGGTGAAAATCTAGTGGAGAAGTGCTAATGTCGAAGAAGAGACTTTGGAAACCGAAGCTTCTATGCGTAGTAAATATCCGAGTCTTTTCGAGTAAGGTATATTTTCTTTCCCTCAAGTTTCGAGGGCGAAACTTTTTAAAGGGTGGGGTGATTGTAACACCCGGAAATGTACCCTATTTTTCTAGTAGAAATATTTTACGAAATCTTTTCAGTAATTTTAAGTTTTAATTAAGAATTTTAAGTTTCGAGTCGAATTTAGAATTTCCAAGTTCGTATTTGGAATTTCCGCGAGATTCCATGAAAATCCCGTCTTAAGACGAGTTTGACTTTTCTTGACTTTTGAGTCCGTCTTTGACTTTTGTTGACTTTTCTCCTACACAACTCACACTACTCCCTTAACCTAATATTCATTTACACAACACAAAATCCTTTCTTCCTCCTTAAGAAATCCCCAAAACTTTCCCTCTTTGATTTCGATCTTAGATTTCGCCTAGCTGAATCGTTTCTTGTTCGAATTTTCGTAAGTTCGTCTCATTTTTCTCCCCTTACCTTCCTCTATCCGTTTTGATGTTAAAATCATCGTCTTTCTCGCTTTTCAAATTTCCCGTCTTTCTCAAGATGAATTTCATTCATCTTTTATGATCTATTTGTAGGTGGTGACCTCCAAGATCCCGACAAAGACTATTACCTTATTGAAGAGGAGCTTGACGATTAGTAGAGACGCTTAAAGGTAACGGTGAAGGGTTACTCGGTATCATTTACGTGTTTTACATGCTTTATATGCTAGAAATCGTATTAGAATACGATTAGTAAGCTTAGGAATCATGTTATGATTAATGAATGTTGTTAATTGATGATTGATGATGATGATACTTGTGGTTTGATGGAATTTGATATGTAAAATGATGATTTATGATAATAGTTGATAATGGTTGAGTTTAGAACAATTTGGAGCCGTCTAGACTCGTTTCACGGTCGTGAAACTCGTTTCACGGTCGTGAGATGGCATGTCACGGTCGTGAGACTCAAATCACGGTCGTGAAAAAGTGGCTGATGTTTTACCTTTGCATAACAGAGTGTTTCACGGTCGTGAAACTCATTTCACGGTCGTGAAACCTCATTTCACGGTCGTGAAACCTCATTTCACGGTCGTGACTTGTGCAATTTCCCTGCACTGACCCTTTTTCATAAAATGATCATATCTTCTTCGTTACTTGCTTGTTTTAGGCTTGTGACCATTCCTTGGAACTGTAAGAGGATAAGCTATCACCTCAACTTAAAATTTCTGTAATAGGACATCTAGAACTCTAGATATGACAGTTTAAAGTGAACCCTTGTTTTAGTTAGTTTCCAAACTTGTTGTTTTGGAGAGGTATCTATGTTTCTTGTTTATTATGCTTCTTAAACTTGGTCTAATGCTTATGTATCATGTATTGATTCAGGTTTTGGATATATGATATTCTCATTCGCTTGTATCACATGTTTTGTGACGGTTTTTGGTATGTTCCCACTTTGAGTCGGTTTTCACAAATGATACGGTTTGAGCACTATTTTGTCTTGTGCTTTGTACTCTCATTCCCTTGGCTACCTTCCCGTTCGTAAGGCTGGAATGTCGGAACAGAGAGGTATCCTACTGCTTGAATGCATGTGTAGTGGGCATACGACGACGTTGTTGGGAGTTGAACGCTATGCGTTGTTCGACCCGGCCGTCCAATGTTGTGTACTTGCGAGGTGGTGTTATTTGCATGTAGCGTACCGCTTGTTATGAGGCTTGAGCTCTTTTCCGCCTCTTTCGTGAATTGATCTACCGAATTTGGGGTACTCGGCGTCTAGTGTAAGACCGAGTCTTGGATGCGAAACGTTTATCGCATGTCGAACCGGAAAATGTGATTTCGGGATTCTGGCCAGATTTAGACTAGGACCGGGTATTTATATCGTCGTTCTACCAGGATGAAATTAGTCTACATATACGAAATGTTGATCGTGTATGAGTTCAGGGAAATGTTTATCCCGTGGATGCCTTTTAATCATACTTGCCATGTACACGGTGCTAGTGCGTTTCATTTACCGTGAGAGATGTCGTCTTGTGTCATCGTCTTTGAATGCGTGATTTAATGATATTGTTCATGGTCATTGCATGATTGGACACCGTCAATGTCTTGGTTCGTGAATGGATGATAATATGTTGGATTTAATGTGATCATCGCATGACTTGACTTGGTTTGTTTGTCGAGTCTCAATCTTATCAATCGTATACCGTTAACGGTGAGATGCAAGCCGTAGTGAGTGTATTCGGTTGCCTAAGAGTGTCTTCCCCGAGTCTTTGAATAACATGATGGTTACGGGTTTGATTTCCACATGATCTTATCATTATATCTCGTATTGCCTATCTATTTTTATCGTAACTCACATGTATATTTATATATGCATGATTTTACCTTTGTATCTTCTTTGATGTACGTTTAATGTGATATGGCTGGGAGAACCCGGAGTTACTCCCCACTGACTGTGGTGTTCATGTTTTTCATGAATGAACAGGTTGCTTGCTTGGATGACTTTTTGGATATGATATTTTGGGGTTCGGGTGTGAGCTAGCGGGCGTTGTCCCTGGAAGTTCACCTCTAGACGATATTAGCTAGTTTGTTAAACACTTGTTCTTTGCTAACATTTTAAGAGACCCCGTCTCTTTGTTGTATTTCCGTATTTAGTTGTAATATCTTGACACTCCTTATTTTATTTAACTTGCATGTATAAAAGTTTTTAAAACTTCACATTTCCGCTATATATTTCACATGCTTGTTTGTTTTATATTTCCGCATTCGCGAGGGTTGTCACAGAGTGTGAGGGAGTAAGTGGAAAATCATGAGAAAAAGCCCATAAACGCCTTAAGACGTAACTTACTCGGAATTTCGAGTAATGTCTGAAAACGAACTCGGATTCTCTAAATTAGACACGGGAAATTTAATTCTAAACTAAAACTAAATTTCGCTGAAAAGTATCCGTATAATATTTTTACTATAAAAATAGGGTACATTTGCGGGTGCTACAATCACCCAATCTTTTAAAAAGTTTCGCCCTCGAAACATGAGCGAAAGAAAGATACCTTAATCGAATAGGCTTGGATATTTAATACGCATAGAAGCTTCCGTTTCCCACGTCTCTTCTTAAACATTAGCACATCTCCACAAAATTTTCACTAAGGGCACTTTTCTTCTCAACTTCTTATCCTTGCGATCTAGAATGCGGATTGGCTTCTCTTCAAAGGACAAATTCGGTTCTAGCTCGGGCATTTCAGCTTGAAAGACATGGCTTGGATCACTAACGTATTTCCTCAATTGAGAAACATGGAAGACATCATGAACTTTATTCAAATTCGGGGGCAAGTCCAACTTGTAAGCTACGACACCAATCCTTTTCACAATATCACAGGGTCCAATGTATTTCGAGCTCAATTTACCCTTTACACCAAACCTTTTTACACCCTTCATCAGAGATACTTTCAAGAACACTTTATCTCCAACTTCAAACTCTAACGATATTCTTCAAACATCGGCATAAGATTTTTGTCGGTCTTGAGCGGCTTTCATTCTATCACGAATGACCTTCACAAGATCAATGGTTTCAACAAGAACATCAGGACCTAAGTCACGAACATCACTCATTTGATCCCAACAAATAGGACTTCGGCATTTCCTTCCATAGAGAGCTTCATAAGGAGCCTTCTTGATCGAGGCATGATAACTATTGTTGTAAGAAAACTCCACCAACGGTAGACTCTTTTCCCAACTAGATTGGAAGTCGAGTGCACAAGCCCTAAGCAAGTCTTCTAAATTCTGAATAGTCCTCTCGGTCTGACCATCGGTAGCGGCATGGAATGCGGTACTCATCAACAATTTACTACCGACTTCAACCTTCCACGATTTCCAACTTCAACTTTCGAAACTAAATACAAAGATCATCGGGTAATACCGACATAGCATTCAATGCATGAGAAGATTTCCTACTAAGAGCATCGGCAACAACATTTTCCTTCCCTTCATGGTATAACAATTCAAAATCATAATCATTCACCAATTCCAACCATCTTCTTTGTCTCATATTCAACTCCTTTTGAGTAAATATGTACTTCAAACTCTTGTGATCGGTGAATATGCGATAGTGAACACCAATAAGATAGTGTCACCACACTTTCAAAGCATGAACCACGGCGGCTAATTCCAAATCACGAGTAGGGTAGTTCACTTCATGAACTCTCAACTGTCTCGAGGCATAAGCAACCACTTTCCTACTTTGCATAAGTACACAACCCAATCCAATCTTAGAAGCATCACAATAGACATCAAAGTCTACACCATATTCAGGTAAAGTCAACACCGGAGCGGTAGTCAACCTTTTCTTTAACTCTTGAAAAGCGGCTTCACAAGCTTCATTCCATACGAACTTGGTTTCTTTCTTTAACAATTGGGTCATTGGTCTAGCAAGCTTTGAGAAATATTTGACAAATCTACGTTAATAACCAGCTAAACCAAGAAAACTTTGGACTTCTCTAACATCGGTCGGACTTTTCCAATCCGCCACAGCTTCAATTTTAGAAGGGTCTACCATCACATTTAGAAATTACATGCCCAAGAAAGGACACTTTAGGTAACCAAAATTCACACTTGGAGAATTTGGCAAACCACTTTTGACGACGAAGAACACCCAAAATAGTCCTTATTTGAATAGCAAGCTCTTCTTCGGTCTTGGAGAAAATAAGAATGTCGTCGATGAACACCACCACACACTTGTCAAGGTACTCACTAAAAGTGCGGTTCATTTGATCATTTGTCAATCCAAATGCCATCACCTTGAACTCAAAGTGACCATATCTTGTACTAAAAGCGGTCTTCGGAATATCGGCATCAGGAACGGGAATTTGGTGATATCCGGATCTCAAATCAATGTTGGAAAAGGTAGAAGCACCATTTAGTTGATCAAACAAATCTTCAATTCTCGGCAAAGGATTCCTATTCTTGATTGTAATCCGGTTCAACTCATGGTAGTCAATACAAAGCCTCATGGAACCATCTTTCTTTTTCACAAAGAGCACGGGAGCACCCCAAGGCGAGGCAGTCGGTCGAATGAAACCTTTTTCAATCATATCATCAAGCTGCTTCCTTAACTCTTTCAACTCGGTTGGAGGCATACGGTATGGAGCTTTGGCTATGGGTCCGGATCAAGGTACAAGATCAATGGAAAACTCAACATCACGCTCGGGAGGGATCCCGGGCAAGTCTTCGGGGAATATATCAACAAATTCACGTACTATATGCACATCTTCAATCTTTGGTAAAGAGGTAGTTGAAGAAGTCACAACATACAAGTATGCTTGGTGACCCTTTCTTACCATACTCACCAACTTCATTGCGGAAATCAAAGACACACCCACTCGGGAATGAGATCCCTTATGGGTTATTCTAACTCCTAAAGGACTCTTTAAATAGATCTTTTGATCTCTACACTCGAACCTAGCATGGTACAATGCTAACCAATCAATACCTAGAATTACATTGAACTCTCCTAGTGGAAACTTAAGGAGATTTGCGGGAAAGAAAGTACCCGCAATAGAGATTGGAACATTTGGATAAAGAGTAGAACAAGAGATAATTTCTCCGGATGGTAAGGATATGGGAGTATCCTCACTAGAAGTAGGCTCGATTGTTAATTTATGAACATAAGTTGAAGACACAAAGGACATAGAAGCACCGGTATCAAATAGAATAAGACACGGTTGCTCTAAGATTGAGATCATACCCTTGGATTTGGCAATTGGAGGGGGCAACATCTGATCGGGGCAATCATCATAACGATGACCACACTTTTGGCAAAAGAAGAAAACATAAGGTCGGTTGGAACAAGTTACACCGGGGTGGTGTGGAAGTCTACAACGGTTGCAAAAGAGACCTTGAGCTTGAGCTTGAGCTTTAGGGGGAGCATATGACCTATGAGCCACGTTAGAAGTAGCTCGGGGAATGAAAGATGCGGGAGCTCTTGCACTTGCATTTGGGGGAGGATTGAATTTCCTCTTGTTGGCATAAGAATTGGAAGACGAAGGAGTAAACGGCCTTTTTCCATAGAAGTTTGGCCTAGGAGTGAAGGAAGGAGGGGAACTTTTCATCATTGCTTCATCTTTGATAGCTTTTATAGAGTTCTCGGCCCATAGAGCATCATCGTACAATTCCCCAAAGGATGTAGAATTTCTCCTCACCTTGCTTTGGAGTAAAGCACTAAGCTTGTTGCGGTAGTAGAAAGCTCGTTCCTTATCATCCTTGATGAGCCTTGGAGCAAAATGAGCAAGCTTGTTAAATTGGGTGGTGAAGTCTTGTGCCGACAAGTCACCTTGCTTCAAATCAATGAATTCCTTTAGCCTTTGTTGCTTGAGCTCCTTCGGATAAAATCGGCCTTCTACAAGAGCCTTGAAGCATTCCTAATTGAAGTCGGCTTCAAGAGCAGCGGTGGAATTGGTAATCGCCCACCAATTATCGGCTTCCCTCACTAGGAAGTGCTTTGCAATCCTTACCTTGTCCTCATCACGGACTTGGTATAAATCAAATTGCTTCTCCATTTCTCGAAACCACTCCGAGAGCTCGGTAGGATCCGGCTCTCCACCATAAGGTATAATATTGCTTCTGGCTATCTGACTAGCCACCCAAGCGTATCCTCCTTGGTGATTATCTCTGGGAAGAGGGACTTGCTCGGCGTGAGCATTAACCGCATATTGTTGATTTCTCAACACTTGAGTAAGAGCCTCAAGAATGACGTTCTCCACTACTCGAGGTCTAACCATCTTCATAAGAAACAAAAATAAAACTAGTTAATCCTATCACTTAGCATAAACAAAGAGACTATCAAGTAAAGTCCTTAATCTCTACCCATCTCTCATTTATTATTTCAAGGTCAAGTAGTTTAAGTTTAGGGTTCACGTGTGTGCGTCGGGAGCGTTAAAGCTCTGATACAACTTGTGACAATCCTCGCGAATGCGGAAATAAAACATAACAAGCATGTGATTAATATAGCGGAAAAATACGGTGTTCATACAACTTTTTACATGCCAAGATAAAAATACGAGGAATGTCAAATAGATACAAACTAAAATGGAATATACTACAAAGAGACGAAGTCTCTAAAAATGTTATCAAATGTCAAAGTTATTAGCAACTAGCTAAACAACGTCTAGAGGTGAATCATCCAGGCCAACGCCCGCTAGCTCACACCTGAACCCAAAATACAACAAGCAAAATCCATCCAAGCAAGCAACATGTTCATCCATGAAAAAAATGAACGCCACAGTCAGTGGGGAGTAACTCCGGGTTCTCCCAGCCATATCACAAATAACGAACTTAAATGGAAATACATAAGTAGAAGCATGCATAAATAAATATACATGTGGAATACGAGAAGTATAAATAGGGATTTCAATATAAAGATATAAGCGTATGAGATACAAATCGGTAACCATCATATTATAGATAGACTCGGGGAAGACACTCTTAGGTAACCATACACTCACTAGGGCTTGCATCTCACCGTTAGCGGCATAAGCTTGATAAGATTGAGACTCGACAAACAAACCATGCCAAGTCATCCGAAGATCACAATTAATCAATCATATAATCATCCATCCAAACGTCCGAATACGTTGACAACATCTCTCACGGTAAATCACACGCACTAGCACTGTGTACATGGCAAGAATGATTAAAATCGCATCCACGGGATGACATTTCACTGAACGCATACACAATTCAACATTTCGTATATGTAGACTAATTTCCTCCCAGTAGGACGACGATAATAATTATCCGATCCTAGTCTAAACCTGGCCAGACTCTCGAATAAACATTTTACGATTCGACAAGCGATGACATTTCGCATCCAAGTCTCCGTCAATCATAGACGTCGAGTACCCCAAATTCGGTCAACCTTCACGAAAGAGGCGGAAAAGAGCAGAAGCATCATAATAAGCGGTACACTACATGCAATGACACCACCTCGCAAGTATACAACATTTGACGGCAGGGTCGATCAACGCATAGCGTTCGCCTCCCAACAACGTCGAAATATGCACACAAACACATGCAATTACGCAGTAAGGATACACTCCTCGTTCCGACATTCCTGCCTTACGAACGAAGAGGTAGCCAGGGGAATGAGAGTACATAGTACATAACAGTTAGGGCTCAAACCATAACATATGTAAAACCGACTCAAAGTGGGATATATGAAAAAATGTCACAAAACATGCGATACATGCGAATGTAATAACATATATTCTAAACATTAATATTTAAAGTCATTACGTAAATTTACACGGTAAACGAACCATGCGAACTATCAATAATGAAAACATAAGAAAGAAAAGTAAATAGAAGGTCAGCGTGTGCCAGCCCGTCAAGGGGACCGGCTACCGGCTACCCGGCTGGCACCAATATATCATTTGAAAAACATCAAAACATCAGCATGATTCAGCCGGTCAAGTGGACCGGCTGCCGGCGACCCAACTGGATCATATGCCTATTGAGAAAATGAAGGATGAATTGAGGTGTGTCTCAGCCAGTCGGCTGACCGGCTGCTGGTCGACTGACCGGCTGCCGGTCGGTCGGCTGAGACATATTTCAGACTAAAATTATTACGTAACATCCACAAAACATCAGCCACTCCCCAGCCGGTCAGCTGACCGGCGGCCGGTCGGCCGACTGGGACCAAAAGTACACGAAAATCATCAACTTCACTAAGAATCACCCATAACCATCAACACATATCAACTATCATCAACTATCAACAATTATCAACTAAGAACAACTATTATCAACAATACAATTCCTATGATTATTAATCCTATTCTAAATACGACTACTAACATAGAAAACACATTAAAACACGTAATGATATCGAGTAACCCTTCACCGTTACCATTTTGCGTCTTCAATCCTCGTCTAGGTCCTCTTCTATCAAGTAGTAGTCTTTGTCGAGGTCTTGGCGGTCACCACCTACAATTAGACAATAAAAGATGAATATAATTCACCTTTGAGATAGACGGATAAATTGAAAAGCGAGAAAGACGGTAATTTTATTACCAATTAAGATAGAGGACGGTGAGAGGGAAAGATTAAGATGGAAATGAGTGAATTTGAGCGAGTAACGAAGGAGTAACGTCGATATTAAGCTTGATCAAATATGGAACTTAGGTTTTTGGGTGGTTACTTGGTGAGGGAGAAGGAGGTTGAATTTGTGTGCGTTAGGGTTTAAAAGAGAGTATGAGGGAGTAAGTGGAAAATCATGAGAAATAGCCCATAAACGCCTAAAGACGTAACTTACTCGGAATTTCGAGTAAAGTCCGAAAACGAACTCGGATTCTCTAAATTAGACACGGGAAATTTAATTATAGACTAAAACTAAATTTCGCTGAAAAGTATCCGTATAATATTTTTACTATAAAAATAGGATACATTTGAGGGTGTTACAGAAGGTGATGGTAAGCTTAATTAGTTACCTAACCGAGGCGTCCCCTAGCGCTCCAAATGCAAGGTCATCGAACGCCACCAGGGGGGCCTATGATGCTTACTACAAGGAGTCGGCGGCAATCAAGAATGTCTTGATCTTTTCGATGGATAGCGATCTTCAACGTAATGCCATAAAAATGACGACCGCATATTAAATCTATTCAAAGCTCGTGACCGTGTTTTCACGAGCTCCAAGAATTGTGAAATACGAACACGCCACCCAATTTTTCGACCTCAATATGAAGGAGGGCCGTAATGTTAGCGTTCACGTGCTCAAAATGATTGAGTACGTGGAGGTGCTTAAGGATCAAGGAATAGAGATTACCGAGCCTGTCATAATTGACCGCATACTTCACTCCCTAAGTAAGATCAAAGGTTTTGTCAACTTTAGGGTGAACTTCAACATGCAAAATGCCACTGTCTCGGTTCATGAATTGTACAAGATTCTTGTGCAAGACGAACGTAACATGGGCTTTCAAGCTAGCTCTAGTAAGGATGTTTTGAACATCAATGTCAAGAGCAAGGCAAAGTTTAAGAAAAGTTGAGGCAAAGGCAACAAGGGAAGCAAGCCCATTCACCCCTATCGACGCAAAGGGAAAGCTATTATGAATAGCTTTCCCAAAGGCAAGAAGGGAGCCGTGGCCGAAGACAAGTGTCATTATTGTAATGGCACGAGCCATTGGAAGCATAATCGCTCCAAGTACTTGGGAGACATCAAAGCTGGACGGTTCTTCCAGTTGGTAATGGTTCTTCCAAAAGTTTATGTTACTAATACTCATCTCAACTTTGGTATTTTGATACGAGTTGTGACTCTCACCACACTTTTTGATCACATTTAGGGCATGCAGAGAAGGAGAAGGCAAAACAAGCCTAGGAGGATCTACGAGGAAGCTAGTGTAGCCACCACGTAGAGGAGACCTATGATGGGCTTGGCGATATTTTGCTATTTTGTCTTCTATTTACTTATTGCATTTTAATTATTGGTTTGTTGAACTATTTCATTTCCATGTTTTGACATGGAAAGTATTTTTAATTCTTTTGAACAATGGTTGTATTTGGATGGTGACTTGGTTTTCAACCCAAGTCACTATATCTATGGAATTTGTTTTAATGTTCTTAAACCTCTTCATCGTTCAATGTTAGTATCATAAAACATAAATTATAACGACTAAATTGATCTTATGAGGAATATAATGATTGGATCATTATGAATAACCAAAGTTAAGAATGGGATTCTCACTTTGGCATTGTGACTAGACGTCACAACTTATTTGGAATAAGAAAGGTCAATTGCATAAGTCAAAATGAGTTGACGAACTCACACTTGTGAAAGTCCATAGACCTTAATTAGACTCCTCTAATTAGTTGCTAAATTACTTGTTAATTTAGTATTTAATGATCTATGTAACATGCATGCAAATATAAAGACATTTATATAAAAGAATAAATTTCCTCACATTGATATGGAAATAATATGGGCACAACAAGAACACCTTCTTGTTGTTCTTGAGCTAATAATATGGATGAACAAGAAATCTCCAAACTAGAAGACCTCCTTCAAGTTGCACCAAGATGAACCCAAATAATCTAACCTTATTATTAACTAGATAATAAGATAGATATTGTACTACTAATATTATGGCTATATTACTACACTAGTAATACTTAGTAAATATTAGTATTTGACAGTTTTTAGAGAGAAGATGAGTTTTGAGAGAAGTAAAGAAAAGAAGCATGAATTGAATGAATAAAATGATCAACCATATTGCCCTTTTATAGGCAATATGGCCGGTCATGGTGAGCTCTACAAGGCTCTCATTTTGCTTATTTTAGTCACATGCATTAGGGTGAAGTGTTGTAGTATAAGTGATGATTATATTCTACTTGTTATGTCACTTTCAATTGGTAACTAAAGAGTGTAAACAAGAACAACAATCATCACCTTTTGTAACTACAATATAACCGGCCATTATGGCCTAGTTTGATCCATATTGATTTTTGATATTTGTCTCACAAATACTTATTGATCATATGGTTAATTATCTTGTATAATTAAGTGTTAATTTGATCATATAACAATTATATGACTCAATTAAATAAATAATATGTACTTAACATTTTAAGTAATATTTTACCATTATATCAATATATAATGGGTCCCACAATGCTTAGTTAATTTATTTTACAACTCTTTGTAAATATAATTAACTAATTACCTCTATCTCAAAACCTCAACTAATTTAGTAATTTAACGATTAATTACTAAGTTAAATCTTATTTAATCGTATTAAAATAAGATATAAATTTATTAGTCAATTATCGCATAATTGAAAAATAAGTTTAATCGAATTTGAGTTCTTAACTCAATTTCTAACAATTAACTCTCGTACATATCGAATATATGTAATGTACTAATTAACTGTATCGTATACAAATAATTAGTTACTATTTGGATTTCATCCTTTAGGTGTGACCGAAAGGGATCAGTTGATCACCGCCGTCAAACGACAATAACGTCAAACTCTAGTCAGCCAACCGTTATTGATTTACGTTAATCAACTGACTAATCATATATATAGTCAATAAATATCCCAATTATATTCCATAATAAGATTTATTATGTGGCGCACTATTGTGGAGGACACCTACTCCAACAATCTCCCACTTGTCTGACACAAGTGTGCGTCACCGATTCTCTTGTCTCTTTATCACATCTCCCACTCAACGCAAGGTGTCTTTCAGGTCGCACTTGCGATTGACAATATCTAGAGTGGTTTTCTCGATAGGGAGAGTAACTGTCTGACCGGAAAATCTACCATAGATCTCTTTCCGAGCGTGGCCACGCATTTACAGTAACTCTCCTCGAGTGGCCTAAAGATGTTTTTACCCAACGTGGGTTGACAATCTGTTGATCCATCTACTCTGTATGATGCAGATCACCATGATCCAGAAGAAGTCCATCGGCCTCCTTTTACGGCACGACCTAGAACATCAACCAAAACCAATCGGAAACTGCACCGACTCAGATAGACGGTCGCCAGTCAAAAGAATCGACTTATAGGAATAAGATAGAAGACACTGCCACGACCAGGCATCAAATAATTGATTTAAGGGTCTCTACAATGTCACTGTCCGACAGAGTGTCATACAGTCTGTCTATGTAAACGACCAGTCATCTCCATGACCCCATGGTGCTGAACCAACCATCAATCGACTTACAATCTAGTCATTTCGAGACGTCACCTCATTGAGTGACTAGGGACAAAATACTAAGTTCGTCCTATTCACTTGAATAGGGTCCATCAATCTATTCGGATAAGAAAGTATTAAATTTAGTCAAACTAAATAAAAGAGTTTAAAATAAAACTCAAACAATGAATGCCATTATCATATATGAAAAAATTAATACAACATTCAATTATTACATATTACATAAACTAAAGGAATTCTGGCACACGTCTCAATCCCATTGTGACGACATGACCATCATGCTTAGCCTTTGATAAAGGCTTGGTTAAAGGATCAGCAATGTTGTCATCTGTCCCAACCTTACAAATGTCAATTTCCTTTATGTCCACGTAATCTCTAATTACATGATATTTCCTAAGTACATGTCTAGACTTGTTACTAGACTTGGGCTCTTTTGCCTGAAAAATAGCCCCACTGTCATCACAATAAATTGTGATAGGATATTTGGCAGTAGGGACTACAGTTAGTCCTTCCAAAAATTGCCGAATCCACACAACTTCCTTTGCAGCTTCAGACGCTGCAAGGTACTCTGCTTCTGTTGTAGAATCCGCTGTAACGCTTTGCTTGAAACTCTTCCAGCAAACAGCTCCTCCATTCATCATATAAACGTAGCCGGATTGGGATTTCATATCATCCCTATCTGTTTGTAAACTGGCATCTGTGTAACCCTTTACACGTAACTCAGTCTCGCCTCCAAACACTAAGAACAAATCCTTGGTCCTTCTTAAGTACTTAAGGATGTTCTTTACGGCTATCTAGTGACTCTCACATGGATTTGCTTGGTAACGACTTGTCATGCTCAAAGCATATGCAACGTCGAGATGAGTGCACATCATAGCATACATGATTGATCCAACAGCTGATGTGCAGCCGGAGCTCACCCAAGGGGCCTTGATGATCAAGCCACAAACAAGGCAAGCCTTACCCCAAGGACTCCTCAAATGGAAGTTAGAGTTACAAGGTCTAAACAGCAAGATATGACAAGACAAGATCAAGCCAGGACAAGCCACACCAGTGAGGAAGACACTCCAGGGCTCATCAATCCATGCCAAGCCCCAACACAACCCAGATTACCCACACAAGACAGAAATAAAGCCATTCAGGCCCAGGCAGACCAATCAACAAATCCTGCAGCTAGGAGGTACACCAGGGCATCCCAACCACCCCCACCATGGCCTACCATCAAGACAACCCTCTAAGCTACAAGTTTGCTCAGGACAAACCCTTTTGAAGTCTAGCAAAAACTCATGAAACAGACACCCCAAGCTAGAGTCCAGTGAGTAGCATAGCAGAGGCAGTACATGTTCAGATGATGTTTCCTTTTGCCTAAGTCAACTTGTCTTCATCTAAGGCAGGTTTATCTACGTTCTAATAAGAGTGGAGAGTTCCAAGGAGCAACAAAACACCCAGAGCAAAGCACAAGACATCAAGAACAACAGATTTCTATTTCAGGAAAAATACAAAAACTGCTTTTTTGCTTTTTTGCATCAGTCTGTTTGTGTCTCTTGTGTCTGTACTAGCTAGTTGTTAAACTCGTCCTCTTGTGAGGTTCTTAATTAGTGTCAGTAGAAGTATTTTAGATCCTAAGCTGGCCCTTGGATGATTTATACATCCAATGGTTCACAAGATATCAACCTCTCTATATAAGGAGGTTTTGTATGTTGTTGTAAGGCAGACTTTTATGAATGAATTAACTTTGAGAAATCCCTCAAATCTATCAAAATTGTGCTGAGAGCTGTAGTTTGAAACAAGCCTGATACTTCTTCAAGGTGTTTGATCAGTGCCTTGTCTTGTGAGTCAAGTTATATCTGTGCCTTGCTGTGGTTAACTTGCTTGCTGTTGAGTTTAGTCTAGGGTGTTTGTGCTTTGCTGTAACACTTGAAAACTATCTCTAAAACCAGTCTTTGAGTCCTTTCTCTTGTGCTTTGCTGTAGAGGATTGTCTCTAAGTCATATCCCTTGAATTTCCAGCTAAACAACTCACCCTCTCTAAAACAACATCTATTTGTTACTTGACATTGTTCTCAGTTTGAGTCAATCTAATCAAGTTTCCTTAAAACTTGTAAAACTTGGTAGTTTACACTCCAAATTGGTTATCAGAGCTTTGGTTGAGAGTCTTAGTGAGTTCATTTTCCCTAACTAACCAGAACCCTGGACCAGGTAATAGGCAACCATTTGCTTGCTGGAGGAAGAGGCAAAGGACGTGGAAGAGGCCAAGGAGGAGGCAGAGGAAGGCCACCTGATGATGAACAGTATCCAGACTCAGATGACTCAACTAGAAGCAAAGCTTCCATCCACAGGCACATAGACAAGCATCTTAAGGTAGATATCCCTGAGTTTTCTGGTAGTCTTAATCCTGATGATTTGTTAGAATGGCTAAGAGAAGTAGAAAGGATCTTTGAGTACAAAGGATATAATTATTCTAAGCCTTTTAAAGTAGCCATCCTTAAACTGAAAGGGTATGCTTCCCTTTGTTATGAAACTATGAAAGGGTTAAGGGCTAGGGAAAGTAAAGAACCCATCAAGTCTTGGACTAAACTGAAAAAGAAACTACTAGACAAGTTTGTTGCTAAGGATTACACCCAGGATCTGTTTATCAAATTGTCTAAGTTGAAACAAGGAGACAAACCTGTTGAATCTTACCTAAGAGAGTTTGAACAACTCACCTTGCAGTGTGATATAAATGAGAAACCTGAGCAAAGTATTGCTAGGTACTTAGAGGGTCTAGATAAGAGTATTGCTAATGATAAGGGTAAAGCCGTGTCTCCTTAATCAAAGTAAACCTAAGTCACAACTAACTAATAGTCAGCGGTAAGCAAGGTATCGAATCCACAGGGAGGCGGTAGTATTCTAATATGTTAAACTAGGTTTGTCTCTAAGTAACAATTCGGGTTTTGAAATTTGAGTTCTAACTAAAAGCAATCAACAATAACAATAAATAATAACAATAACAATAATAACAATAATAATAACAACTAATAATAAGCAATAACTAATAATAAGCAATAACTAACTAATAAGGTTGAAAACAATGAGATTAAAAGTCTAGGGTCTCAGGTTCACTAGGATTATTGTTCTGGGGTAAGGATGAAATCAACTATCATGCAATAAAGTTATCTAAGGTCACAAGATCGGTCGATTCAATTATGCCCTTTAGATCTACGATTAACATGCGGTCGCTATGATTAAACGAGTTCTATTCAATTATCGTAGCCTATCTTAGTCTTAACCCGGTCGGTGTCAATCCTAATTTGCGAGACTATTTAATTAATCCTGGCCAGTAATCAAACAACTAGAATTAAAACGATAATCAAACGATAACCATGCAATTGCAATTGAATCAATTAATCTACCCCTTCTAACAATCCTAGATCCCCTTTCAACCCTAGAAAGAAAATTAGCTACTCATAACAATATAAATAACAACAATAATAATTAAGGCAAACATGATTAACAACAATGAAAGGAATAACAAAGAATAATTAAAGAACAAGAAGGTAATTAAATAAATAACTAAGATTGATTGAAGAATACCGATTACAAGCTTGAACTAAAGACAATCGTCTTTGATGAATAAAATCCGGAGGCAAGCAAACTAAAACTAGGGTTTCTGATTTAAAGCCTAAAAGTATTAAAAAGCCTAAGAAAGTATATGAAAAGTATCCCTCATTATGAAAGACGAGCTTTCTTTTTATAATACAAATTATCTAACTAATTAGGTTAAAATTAAGGAAAACACGAAAAAGCCGCCGAAATAAAGCTTGCTCGATCGAGCAAATGACTCTGCTCGATCGAGCAAGGACACAATATGACTCGACCGAGCAAGGTAGGTCTGCTCGATCGAGCAGCCTTCATTTTAGCTCGTTTCTTCGACTTTTCTTTATTTCTTGTCTTTCATTCTCGATTCTTCTTGATTCTTCTCGATTCCCGTGCTTATCTTTCCACGATCCACCTCCGCCATGCTCCATATCTACTCAAAAAGCTCCAAATGCATCCAATCTGCATTAAAACATAACAAAAGCGGCAGAATCGATATTCTAGCTAAAATAGCATAGAATAAGCTAGGAAAGACGGTAAATCGAGTTAAATGTGTCTAAGGGAGGCATAAAATATGTATATAAATAATGATCATCAAACTCCCCCAAACCAATCCTTTGCTTGTCCCAAGCAAAGCACTCGACACATACAAAGACAAACATACAAATGGTGAATGAAAAACTCAAAGCTAATGTAAATGCACATACAAATCCCAAGCTATCCATATCTATAACAAAGTAATGACCAAGTTGTACCAATAAAACAAATTCAAAGGCACGGGAAAGTAGAAAACGCAGCTCATACTCCAAGATTTTACATGATACCGTAGTATAGACAAAAACCAAATACCTTTCAATCTTGCAAGGCTCAATTTGTCGGATTCTCGCGGATTCACTCAAGCACTCATAAGTTTATGTAAAGGTGAGTTTTGTGAAGATAGAAAGAAATAGAAACACTCACTCAACTTATGAAACATGCATGCATTCTAATGGGATAGTAATTTCCCCAACAAATACGCATTCGCTATAAAGTACATGAATCAGGACAAAAAGGGAGGCTAATGGGTGAAGGTATAGAAGTGGATTGTGCCAAGGCACGTATTGGAATGTGGGGCTATGACCGGTAGTCGCAGTGACACTTACCAAAACAAATCTACAAGACTAGCACAAACCAACACCAACTAGAGAAATCATCTTAAACTTTGACAACGTAAGAGAGAGATCGAAATTGCTCTCTGAAAAAAATGGATTAGACTCTAGTAAATTCCCTTTCATTTTCCCTTGAATAATTCAATGAAGCAACATATTTTTTTTCATTCTTTTCTTTTTTCTCTTTTTTCTTTTTTTCTTCTTTTTCATTATTTTTTTCTTCTTTTGCTTCATAACTTTTCTCAACAAAGGGAATAAATGACACAATTGCCAACATACTTGCTACACCCAATGATATTCTTTTTGAAATCTCGACCCAACCATAATAGACAAGTAGATAAGAAAAACATGCAACTGCGATTGTCCCGATAAGGTAGGCAAATTCTAGGAATGTAGCTTTTATATGGCTTATGAAAACAGGCTACAAAAGGCTCAAATTGGCTAAACATAAAGAACTCAATAATAAGGGAATAAAATCAAGTCTTTTTGGCTATGTGAGGCTTATTTGAACAAAAAGAACCACCTTTCATCATGCACTTATCAAACGAACGCGTATAGTATAAAGAAACGAATGTCACACTTATGCAATTTGATGTTACATATTCCACAAGGAGTACCACACTCAAGCCTAAAAACAATGAGACCAGTTTATTGATGTTCCTGGCCTAGGAAGCTCTAAAGACCTCAGAATTTTAAGTGGTTTACCAACAAAAATTGTCAAATCTAATTAGCATAAGGTATGTCAAAAACAGTGAAGACTTGTACTATGAGCTTTGTTTTCAAAAATAGTAAGTCAAAACAATGTACATGGATAACTTATTTGGGATTCAAATGCAGAAACAATGCAAATTATCATCATTGTAATTCAATTCACCAAGACTCGACCTAATAAAATAAAAAACATGTTTTTGTAAATTTTTCAATTTTTATGATTTTTTTCTTCTTTTAAATAAACTAAACACACAACTGAAATAAAGACTCTCCCCCAAACCTAAATGTCACAGTGTCCTCATTGTGACGCTAACAGCACAACATCACACAATCAACCAACAACAGCAACCTAAAGGGCACTACTAACAAAAGGGAAAAGGGGAAATAGCTAAAAGAAAATACAATAAAAGAAAGTACAAGGATAGATAATACCAGCTTATAAGCATAGCTTCCCCCAAACCAGCTGCAAAATGGGGTGTAGTGACCAGCTGCCACTACTGCGCCTGATCATCATCATCATCATCATCATCATCATCTCCCCTCCCAGCAGCACCAGAAGAAGAAGCCCGAAACGGGTCACCAAACCCACCAACTGGAGCATCCGGTTGGATAGGAGTATACCAAGAACGGCCCAGGAAACCATAATCGTGACTAAACTTCTGAGAAAACTGCTGAGGAGTCACCCCATAATTATCAAACACACCAGTCTCATCACCCGGACCTCGGTAGTAGCTCGGCGGAGTCCAACCAGCAGTGGCATTAAGATCAGTCCGCATGAGGTTCTCCCAAAGTCCCCTCATCACCAAGTCATTGTTAATTCCTTGGTGAATCCTAATCTCCCTCTCTAAAGCTGGATCATAGGTGTAAGTAGGCGGAGGGTAAGGGTAAGGAGTTGGGGTGGGTGCAAAGTGTGGAATCGGGGTGGTTGTAGTCTGAGCAGAAGTAGATGGGGTAATCCGCCGATGAGGTCGACGGTTCTCGGCCAAAGTAAAAATAAGCTCAGGTGGGACCACAAATGAACGAGGGGGAGGGGTAGGTCCAGTCTCAGGATCATGGGTAGACAACCGCTCCGTAGAAGGGAGATGGTTATCGGTATCAGGAAGAGCTATCCACTGGGTCCCTCGTACTCGCCACTGAAATCTAACGTTCCCTAACGCGTTAATCCAGCATAGGGTGTGGCGCAAGTACTCCTCGTCCACTCTAGGGGCATGAAGGGGGGTCATTGGTGTGTAGTTACGGTCTCCCCCAAACCCAGCAAGTCTCCTAGCCAACCTAGTGACCCAGGCACCACAATCTAGGGAATGTTGGGTAGCGGAAGTGATCCTCCAGAAAGCAAAGCACACCAAACCAACCGGATTGAAATAAAAATCATTCTCATGCATGGGGTTGAGGGTAGAAGCAAGTAATAAAACCTCATGAGAATTAAGCTTACTTATGTCCTTCCTAGCAAATAAAAGGAGGCTAAAGAAACGCAAAAACAACCTCAAACAAGGATGCTGCACATCATTAACCGCCATAGCATTAACACGTGCCTCAGGAAGACCCGTAAATAAACGAAAATATTCAACGGCTTGAAAGCCGGAAGGAACAGCAATAAAAGAATCATCGTTGCCGACAGAAAGACCCAAATGATTCGCCAATTCGGCATAGGACAACACAAAATCCCTATTAAGCAACCTAAAAGACACACTTTCATTGGTCTCGTCCCAATCATAGGAACTGAAAAATTCTAGCGTCAGAGGTCGGTAGGAAAGCTCATTTAGGGAATATAGCCCCCCAAACCCGATTCGGTGAAACATAGCAAACATGACATTCCCAAAACCGAGTGAATCAAGAACATTGGGGCACACACAGCGAGTAGGGTCCATAGGACGACCCATAAGCAAAGTAAAGCGGTCATGCTGTTCTTGTGTGTTGAAAACGATCCAAGGGTAGTCGGGGTTACTCGGAATTGCTTCTCTGTCGGGTTGTCGAACAAGACGGGGTGCTCTACGACGCTTACTAGTTCCTTCTTGCCTAGACATAGCTAATTAAAATAAATAAAACACAACAAACACAACTTATACGCTCAAAAGACGGATTTAGTAACCCTAATTCGAAAAAAAATCAAATTTGAGTCTAAAACGCAAGAAAGACGGAGCAATTAGCAATGTAAGAGTGAATAATTACTAAATAACAAAGCTAGGAAGCAACAACAACAAATTAGAAGCACAAAATTGAAGAAATAAGAAACAAACCCTAGATTCACAATTTGGGCAAAATAAGGGAGCAAGAGGATCAATTTCTTCACAAATTGAGCTTGAAACAAGTAAATTAATGTTTGTTGATGCAAGATTGATGATGAATTGAAGATATGAGTGAGTTTGCTTGAGGTATTATGAAGAGAGTAAGGGTGAGGGAGAGAAGAATGCTGAAAAAATTGAAGAAGAATGAGAAAAGAATGAGAAAACCTGCTATTTACAGCCGCCAGACCGGTCGGACCGGACCCGACTCGATCGAGCAGGTCAGGTCTGCTCGATCGAGCAACCCAAATTTTCTGGATTTTTGAGTTTGCTAAAGTGGCTGTATATTTGCATGTACGAAAACTCGATCGAGCGCCTGTCTGCTCGGTCGAGCAACCCGTGATGTTAGCTTTCCTCATTTTTCTCTTCTTTTGCTCCTTTCTTTCTTTTCGTTTCTTCATTATTAAAGCGATTTCCGATTGTATTAGCTGTAATCACTCAATAAAATTGTTAGATCGCTCCCTCACCGCACTCCATAAAGCACAACTATATTAACTATCCAAACTAAATCTAATTAAACTATGACATTCATAATTAGGCTAATCGAAAAATAAAATTTACAAATGAAATACAAGTTAATGCCGGGTTGCCTCCCGGTTAGCGCTGGTTTATATCGGTCCCGCACGACCGTGTTACCTCAAAGTCATGGGGATTTATCAAGAGTGAAAAGGTCGACGACCTCTATCACTCCAATAAATGCTCCATCATAGTAGATCTTCAAGCGTTGACCATTGACTTTGAAAACCTAACCCTTGTCGGTTTGTAGTGAAACCGACCCAAACTTGTTTACCTCGGTAACTGTGAACGGTCCCGACCATCTGGACTTGAGTTTACCTGGAAACAGACGCTAACGGGAGTTAAATAATAATACTTTATCAGCAACTTTAAATTCCCGCTGCAGAATATGCTTGTCATGCCACTTCTTGGTCTTCTCCTTGTAAACCCGAGCACTATCATAGGCATGCAATCGAAACTCATCAAGCTCGTTCAACTGCATAAGTCGTTTTTCACCCGCCAGTGAGGGATCCATTATAAGCTCTTTTATGGCCCACATAGCCCTATGCTCAAGTTCTACCGGTAAATGGCATGCCTTGCCATAGACTAACCGGTATGGAGAAGCACCAATTGGAGTCTTAAAAGCAGTTCGATAAGCCCATAAAGTGTCATCAAGCTTACGACTCCAATCCTTCCTGGATTTACTCACGACTTTCTCAAGGATTGACTTAATCTCCCTATTAGAAACCTCTACCTGACCACTTGTCTGCGGATGATAACTTAACCCCCGACGATGTGTAACGCCATATTTCTTCAATAAAGAATTAAGATGGCGCTCACTGAAATGCTTTCCTCCATCGCTAATGAGGGCACAAGGAACCTCAAATCGTGGGATAATGATCTTCTGAAACAGTTTAATAACTGCTTTGGCATCACAAGTAGGAGTGGCAATGGCTTCCACCCATTTGGGGACATAATCAACTGCTACCAGAATATATTGGTTACCATGGGAAGATGGGAATGGCCCTTGGTAGTCAATACCCCAAACATCGAATATCTCAACTTCCAAAATACCCGTTTGAGGCATCTCATGCCTTTGAGAAATATTTCCCGTCCTTTGACATGCGTCACAAGAACGGACAAAAGTAGTAGCATCCTTGAGAATAGTCGGCCAATAAAAACCCGACTGCATAACTTTAGCAAACGTCCTTGAGGGACCATGATGACCGCCATATGAAGAAGAGTGACAATGAGAAAGGATGGCATGTACCTCACCCTCTGGAATACATCGTCGATAAATGCCGTCGGCACATTCCCGGAATAGATAAGGATCATCCCAAAAATACCTCTTGACATCATGTTGAAACCTCTTCTTTTGCTGATAGGATTGATCTGGAGGCATAATTCCCCCAACCAAAAAGTTGGCATAATCGGCAAACCATGGAGTTTCCATGGTAATGGCAAGGAGATGATCATCAGCAAACGAATCATCAATGGGGATGGAATCTCCCTCTTCAAACCTCAGACGAGACAAATGGTCAGCCACCACATTCTCAGCACCTGACTTATCCCGGATCTCCAAATCAAATTCTTGTAGCAACAAGATCCAACGAATAAGCCTAGGTTTGGCTTCCTTCTTAGCCAACAAGTATTTCAGTGCTGCATGGTCAGTATAGTGGAGTGTAAACTACTAAGGTTCACAAGTTTTAAGTGGCTTGATTAGCTTGACTCAAACTGAATACAATATCAAGTAACAAGGGGTGTTGTTTTAGGGATTGTGAGTTATTTTAGCTGAAAGATACAAGGGATATGACTTGGAGACAATCCTCTACAGCAAGGCACAAGAGAAAAGGACTCAAAGACTAGTTTAGAGACAGTTTTCAAGTGTTACAGCAAAGCACAAACACCCTAGACTAGACTCAACAGCAAGTAAGTTAATCACAGCAATGCACAGATATAACTTGACTCACAATACAAGGCACTGATCAAACACCTTGAAGATGTATCAGGCTTGCTTCAAACTACAGCTCTTAGCACAAGTTTGATAGTTTTGAGGGATTTCTCAAAGTTCATTCATTCATCAAAGTCTGCTTACAACAACATACAAGACCTCCTTATATAGAGGGACTGATATCTTGTGAACCATTGGATGTATGTATCATCCAAGGGCCAGCTTAGGATCTAAACTACTTCTACTGACATTAATTAAGGGCCTCACAAGAGGACGAGCTTAACAACTATAAAGAACAGACACAAAACACAAAAGAAAACAGACTGAGCAAAAGCAAATAAAGTAGTTTTTGGAGTTTTCCTGAAATGGAAATCTGTTGATCTTGTTGTCTTGTGCTTTGCTCTGGGTGTTTTGTTGCTCCTTGGAACTCTCCACTCTTATGAGGACATAGATAAACCTGCCTTAGATGAAGACAAGTTGACTTAAGCAAAAGAAAACATCATCTGAGCATGTACTACCTCTGCTATGCTGTTTACTGGACTCTAGCTTTGGGGTGTCTGTTTCATGGGTTTTTACTAGACTTCAAAATGGTTTGTCCTGGGCAAACTTGTAGCTTAGAGGGTTGTCTTGATGGTAGGCCATAGTGGGGGTGGTTGGGATGCCCTGGTGTACCTCCTAGAGGCTGGGTTTGTTAACTGGTCTGTCTGGGCCTGAATGGCTCTGTTTCTGTTTTGTGTGGGTAATGTGGGTTGTGTTGGGGATGGGCATGGGTTGTTGAACCCTGAACTGTCTTCTTCATTGGGGTGGCTTGGCTTGGGTTGCTCTTGACTTGTCATAGCTTGTTGTTTAGACCTTGTAATTCGAGCTTCCATCTGAGGGGTCAAGCTTGTCTTGTATGTGGCTTGATCATCAAGGCCCCTTGGGTGAGCTCCTGCTGCAGCCTCCCCAGGTTGAAAAGGGCTTGACCTCAAGCCTGTGTCTTCTTCTCCCTCAGAGTCTTCAAAGAAAGGACTAAGATCTCCAACATTGAATGTCCCATGGACTGCATACTCTCCTGGTAGATCAATTTTGTAGGCATTGGGACCTATCTTCTCTATGACTTGAAAAGGACCATCTGCTCTTGGCTCTAGCTTGTTCTTTCTCTTGGAAGGGAACCTTTCTTTCCTTAGGTTGATCCATACTAGATCTCCTGGTGCAAAGTCTTTCTTGGTCTTAGGAACCTTGGCATTCTTCTTGTACAGATCATTAGCCTTCTCAATTTGTTTCCTGACTGATTCATGGAGTTTTAACATTTGTTCCACCCTCTTCTTGGCATCATAGTGGACTTCTGACCTGCACACATTAGACAAACTCAAAGGCATTAAGGGGTTAGTACCATAGACCACTTCAAAGGGGGAGTGGCCTGTGGCTGCTGATGGAGCTCTATTGAAAGAGAACTCTGCTTGAGCCAACTTCAAGTCCCAATCCTTGAGAGATTTGCTGACTATACACCTCAAGATTCTTCCCAAGGTCTTGTTAGTCACCTCAGTTTGGCCATCAGTTTGAGGGTGATGGGAGGTACTAAACAATAACCTAGTGTTAAGCAGTTTCCACAATGTCCTCCAGAAATGGCTCATAAACTTTGTGTCTCTGTCAGACACAATGGTCCTTGGAACTCCATGTAACCTCACCACCTCATCAAGGTATAGCTCTGCTACACTCACAGCATCCTCAGTCTTCTTGCATGCAATGAAATGTGCCATCTTACTGAACCTATCCACAACCACCATGATAGAATCCTTCCCTCTTGCTGTCCTAGGCAATGCCATTATGAAATCCATACTAACATCCTCCCAAGGCCTACATGGGACTGGTAGGGGAGTGTAAGGTCCTGCTTGGAAAGAACTCTTGGCCTTTTGACAAACTCCACACCTTCTGAGCACTATTTGAACTTCTCCCATCATCTTAGGCCAATGGAATTGATCTTGTAGTATGTCCACAGTTTTCTGAACCCCAAAGTGTCCTCCAAGGCCACTTCCATGCACCTCCTTAATCAATAGATTCCTATAAGATCCTCTGGGAACACACAGCTTGTTTCCTTTAAATAAGAATCCATTTTGCAAAGTGTAGGGGGAATCAATGGTTCTTGTTCCCTCTTTCTGTGCCAACCAATCCTCTGCAAAGTCTGGATCTTCTTGATACATATCCTTCATGAACTCAAAACCAAGAACCCTTTGCTCCATAGTTGATAGCAGAGTGTATCTCCTAGACAATGCATCAGCCACCACATTTTGTTTGCCCTCTTTGTACTTGCTAGAAAAGGTGAATGACTGAAGGAACTCCACCCACTTAGCATGTCTGTGACTGAGCTTATGCTGGCCTCCTATGTACTTCAATGCCTCATGATCAGAGTGTAAGACAAAAGGTTTGGGCTTCAGGTAATGACTCCAATGCCTCAGAGCTCTGACAAGAGCATAGAACTCTTTATCATATGTAGAATAGTTTAGCTTGGCACCACTTAGCTTTTCACTAAAGTAGGCTACAGGTTTCTTCTCTTGGATGAGGACAGCTCCAACTCCCACTCCACTTGCATCACATTCAACCTCAAATAGGCAATCAAAGTCTGGCAATCTTAAGATAGGTGCACTGCACAAGAGCTTCTTCATGTGTTTGAAAGCCTGTAAGGCATTCTCAGTCCAAGTGAACTCTCCCTTCTTCATGCACTCAGTGAGAGGTGCTGCAATGGTGCTAAAGTCCTTAATGAATCTTCTGTAGAAAGATGCTAAGCCATGGAATCCCCTTACTTCTGTAATACTCCTAGGGATAGGCCAAGACTGGACTGCCATGATCTTGTCTTGATCAACTGAAATGCCTCTACCAGATACCACATATCCTAAAAACTTGACTTCCTCAGTCATGAAGGTGCACTTCTCAAGCTTCCCAAAGAGCTTGCTCTCCTTAAGTATTTCAAACACAGCCTCAAGATGCCTCAAATGATCATCCTTGCTCTTGCTGTAGATGAGGATATCATCAAAGTATACCACCACAAATCTCCCTAGGCAAGGCCTAAGCACCTCTGTCATCAACCTCATGAAGGTACTTGGGGCATTGGACAGGCCAAAGGGCATGACAAGCCACTCATAAAGGCCATGCTTTGTTTTGAAGGCTGTCTTCCACTCATCTCCTTCTCTGATCCTCAATTGATGGTAACCTTGCCTCAAGTCAATCTTAGAAAAGAACCTTGAGCCACTTAGCTCATCCAACATGTCATCAAGCCTAGGTATAGGGAACCTATACTTGACTGTGATGTTGTTGATAGCCCTGCTATCTATGCACATCCTCCAAGTCCCATCCTTCTTAGGAACCAACAATGCAGGCACAGCACAAGGGCTTAATGACTCCCTTACAAACCCTTTACTCATCAACTCTCCAACTTGCTTTTGTAGCTCTTGTGTAGCCTTAGGATCACATCTGTAGGCTGGTCTATTAGGTAGTACAGACCCTGGCACAAGGTCTATTTGGTGTTCAATCCCTCTCAAAGGGGGTAAGCCATCAGGAAGTTCCTCTGGAAACACTTCCTTGAACTGATCAATGAGGGGCTTAACATCTGCAGGGATCACCTTAGACTCTTCTTCCTGAACTTCCTTTGATAGCAGCATTACTATAGGTTGCTCCTCACTACACTCCTTGACCATTGCTGACTCAGATAGAAATACAACTCCACTAAAATCCTCAGCCATACTTGGACTTCCATAGCTCTTCTGGTGTGGTGGCAAGGGGGCTAATGTCACCTTCCTGCTCCCATGCTTGAAAGAATAGGTATTGCTTCTTCCTTGGTGTATGGAGCTTTTATCAAACTCCCATGGCCTTCCTAATAGCAATTGACAGGCATCCATTGGAACCACATCACACAATACTTCATCCTTGTACACACTGCCAATGGAGAAAGGGACCATGCATTGCTTATCCACCTTAACCTCTGCTCCCTTACTCAGCCAGCTCAACTTATAGGGGTGAGGGTGATCTTGAGTGCTCAACTTCAGCTTATCAACCATAGTAACAGAAGCCACATTGGTACAACTACCTCCATCTATAATAAGGTTGCAAACCCTCCCTTGTATGGTACATCTGCTCCTGAAAATGAGGGACCTTTGATCCTCCTCCAAAGGTATCTGTTGTGAATGCATTACTCTCCATAGGACTAAGCTGTGTCCTGTGTCAGGGAGTGCCACTATTGCCTCCTGACTAGACTCTTCTTCCTCACTCACCACTTCTTCAACCTCAGGCTCATCCCTCTCATACTCAACTAGACCCTCTTTCTCCCAAGCCTCAACTTCCATTATGGTTAAGGTCTTCTTAGAAGGGCACTCCTTCCTGAAATGTCCATAGCCTTGACATTGGAAGCACCTAATTCTGTTCTCAGTCAATGAAGTGCTTGGCTTTTGACCCATGATGCCCTTACCCTTGTCTAAGGTAGGTGGGGGTGCTGTCTTAGGGGTATCCATTGATCTAACCCCACTATAAGGTCTGGTTTGAAAAGGCCTAACAGGTTTTGGTGTAGCAGGCTTAGTCTTCCCTATCTTCTCAATTCTCAGAGATAGGTTGACAACATCATCAAATGACCACAGATGTTGCATCCTAACCTTGTTAGCAATGTTCTTATCTAGACCCTCTAAGTACCTAGCAATCCTTTGCTCAGGTTTCTCATTTATATCACATTGTAAGGTGAGTTGTTCGAACTCCCTCAGATAAGATTCAACAGGTTTGTCTCCTTGTTTCAACTTAGACAACTTGATAAACAAATCCTGGGTGTAATCCTTAGCAACAAACTTGTCTAACAGTTTCTTTTTCAGTTTAGTCCAAGACTTGATGGGTTCCTTACCTTCCCTAGCCCTTAACCCTTTCATAGTCTCATACCAAAGGGAAGCATACCCTGTCAGTTTAAGGATGGCTACTTTAAAAGACTTGGAATCATTGTATCCCTTGTACTCAAAGATCCTTTCTACTTCTCTAAGCCATTCTAACAAGTCATCAGTATTAAGACTACCAGAAAACTCAGGGATATCTACCTTAAGATGCTTGTCTGTGTTCCTGTGGATGGAAGCTCTGCTTCTTGTTGAGTCATCTGAGTCTGGGTACTCCTCCTCATCAGGTGGCCTTCCTCTGCCTCCTCCTTGGCCTCTTCCACGTCCTCTACCTCTCCCTCCAGCAAGCAAATGGTTGCCTATAACTTGGTCCAAGGTTCTGGTTAGGGGGGTTACAATCCCAGCCAGATCCTCCATCCTTGCTTCTACTCCTGCTAGTCTCTCTTCACTCATTGGGCTATTTTTGTGTTTTTAAATGTAGTTAGGGAAAATGAACTCACTAAGACTCTCAACCAAAGCTCTGATAACCAATTTGGAGTGTAAACTACTAAGGTTCACAAGTTTTAAGTGGCTTGATTAGCTTGACTCAAACTGAATACAATATCAAGTAACAAGGGGTGTTGTTTTAGGGATTGTGAGTTATTTTAGCTGAAAGATACAAGGGATATGACTTGGAGACAATCCTCTACAGCAAGGCACAAGAGAAAAGGACTCAAAGACTAGTTTAGAGACAGTTTTCAAGTGTTACAGCAAAGCAC
>JAIUZE010045673.1:0-21461 GCA_022085475.1 Heliosperma pusillum | reverse complement strand
CTACAACTAATTGTAATTATGATCAACCAATCATGCTTATCTCAAATGTTTCATAAACATTAAACATTCTAATGTAACAATTATATTTATTGAATCTTATTTAATCATATTACAATAGGATATATTTCTCACTTGTAAACTTCTTCTGCTTAAGGGATTAATTAATCTGTATCATTATACAATTAATTAATATTCTTGATTAGGGAATCGTCCTTTCGGTGTGACCTCAAGGGATTAACTGATCACCATCGTCATACGACAGTAATGTCAAACTCTAGTAAGCCAATCATTATCGATTAATGTGGATCAGTTGACTATAATGTAAATCATCCCTTTGTATTTTTGTTAATGAGATTTAATTAAGTGATCGTACTATGGTTGAGGACACTCACTCCAACAATGTCCCACTTGTACGCAACAAGTGTGCGTCGCCAATTCTCTTGTCCTATTTAAATCTCCCACTCAATGCAAGGTGTCTTGCAGGTCATACTTGCACGTG
This sequence comes from Heliosperma pusillum, assembly GCA_022085475.1. Classification (NCBI taxonomy): domain Eukaryota; kingdom Viridiplantae; phylum Streptophyta; class Magnoliopsida; order Caryophyllales; family Caryophyllaceae; genus Heliosperma; species Heliosperma pusillum. The sequence continues at coordinate 20,962 of JAIUZE010045673.1, read as the reverse complement.
ATCATATCTAGAGTGGTTTCCTCGATCTGGAGAGTAACTGTCTGACCGGAGTTATCTACCGTAGATACCTTCCGAGCGTGGCCACACATTTCCAGCTTACTACTCCTCGAGTGGCCTCAAGATATTTGTTAACCCTGACAAGGGGTTGGACAATTTCTATCGCAATATTCCCTTCGTTCACTCACAGTTCTTCATGACCCAATAATTGCCCATTCACCCCCTTTTACAGAATGGCTTTGGGCAAAAATCAAACTCAATCAGAAACTATGCCGACTTGGGCGAATAGTTTCTAGTCAAAAGAATTGACTCAAAAAGAATACTATAGTAGCTCTCGCCACGACGAGGCTTTATGAATTGCCAGAACTCTATAAGCGGTCACTGCCCGACAGAGTGTCCCATACAGTCTGTCTATGTGATCGACTAGTCATCTCATATGACTCTATGACACTTGAACTTGCCATCAATCGCATCACATTCTAGTCACTTTGAGACGTCACCTCATGTAAGCAACTAGGGCCAATGCTATGTTAATCCAGTTCACTTTAATAGGGTTCAAAAGTTGTCACTACAACCTATTTGGATATAACAAAGCACAAAAAATGAGTTTTACAAACTGAAACGATAAATGTGATTATCATATATGAACAATCAACACAATGTTATTGCTTCATATCTTATAATCTAAAGTGTACAAGTTCCATGACACTTCATGGCCATCTTTTTTGAATGCAATAAAAGCTTGGATGGTGGATATACTTCTTATCCATTTCTTCCAACTTTATGAATTGCTCATTTTCTTTCCAATCATTGTTATTCCCAATAACATGAAGTTATCTAAGTACATCACTAGATCTCTATCTTGTGTTGGCTCTTTAATCTTGAAAGATGCTCCCACTTGTTATCATGATAAACACGAGATGGGTATCTTGGTGGAATGGTCTACTTTTTAGATCCTTATAATCCACCTCATCCTCATCATTATGTACAAAGACTCTATTTGTAAAATTTTCAATGATTGACACTTCAATCATCCCTTTTATTTATGTGCTTTTAATATAACAAAATTTTGTCTTGGATTTTGTCATATTCTTTACAGGTTTAGAAACTTGGGTTCGTGTGACACTTAACACGCAACTAAGTTATTATTACCAAATATAAGAATAAACTCATAGTTCTCCTCGAGAATCTCATGGATATTCTTGAAGGCTATCCAATGACCTTCATGTGGATTACTTGTTATCAACTTGTCATGCTCCAAGCATACAACTTATCAAGGTATGTGCATATCTTGGCATATATGATTGGCCTAATGGCGGAAACATTAGAAATCATGTGTATCCTCTCTCATCTATCACCATAGATTTTAGATACCTACTCCATGTCTTTAATCTAGAAATGATTTCTTAAACACTCCTCCACGGAAGGCAATGTTAGTACATCATTCCCAATGACCAATATTTCTCCTACATACGAGACATGGGAGATATTCTTGCCTCAGATATAATATACTTCTTCCAAGTCTTTCATCTAGAAATGATTTCCTAAACATTCATCCACGGAAGATAATGTTAGTACATCATTCCTAATGACTAATATGTCACATACATACAAGACATGGAAGATATTTTGCTCCCACTAATCTTCATGTCCATACATGATGATATTTCACTCCCCCTAATCTTCATGTCCACACATGATAGATCTAACTCCCACTTAACTACATGCATAAACATGACTCTTCAAAAATTCGAGGAAACCATTATCTCTTGTTATGGTATGAATGTTCTCTTAGAATTACACATTGATCTCCTAAGTTTTGTACGACAACTTGTCTACTTCTAAATGCCCATTTAGAAAGGTAACTGCTTAACAACTCTTTGACATTTGTCATACATATATGTGGTGTAGATGCAATTTTCATGGATCTCAAAGATGGTTATATTTTAACTTATATATAATACTTTACAATAAAGTTTTATTCACCTTGGGGAGGTCCAAACCTACCCAAGTGATTCACTTATATAGAATCCATCTTAGGCAACATGGCTCTTATGTAACAAATTTAAATTTAGAATGATAACCGCCAAGCCATAGATCATAGTCTTATCACTTTCAAAAAGTAGATATTTTTACTATAAGCTTCCGACCATGGATGGCACAAGAACGTTTTCTCTTGTCTTTGTTTGTGGCATATTTTCTCCCACTCTATCCTTTAGTAAATACGCTTTTTTACAAGAAGGATAGCACCATAAGCCACAAACAGTTTTGTTTCTTTAGGTGTACATGAGAAAATTCTTGGATGGATAGCTTCATGAGCTCTATTCCTTAGTCACAAATAACTTTGTTCTCCAAGTATATGTGGGGTACAATGCTTTTATTAACTCTTATTAACATTGAGCAATCTATGGTAGACTTATTTGTTTAGACTTTAGTATTCTAGCTTCTCTATAGACTCACTCTATTTAAGCAAAATACTTGGATTCTTATCCATGTCTTGAACAAATTTAGAATTCTTAATCCTTCCATAGCTAGTATGGAGTCTAATTGTCGTATTTAAAGATTTCATCTTGGGGCTTTATATGAATTGTAAATCTCCAAGTGTGAGTTCGTCAACTCACTTTGACTTATGCAATTGACCTTTCTTATCCCAAATAAGTTGTGACGTCTTGTCACAATGCCAAAGTGAGAATCCCATTCTTAACTTTGGTTATTCATAATGATCAAATCATTATATTCCTTTTAAGATCAATTTAGTCGTTTTAATTTATGTTTCATGATACTAACATTGCATGATGAAAAGGTTTAAGAACATTAAAATAAATTCCATAGATATAGTGACTTGGGTTGAAAGCCAAGTCACCATCAAAATACAACAATTGTTTAAAGGAATTCAAAATACTTTCCATGTAAAAACATGGAAATGAAATAGTTCAACAAACCAATAATTAAAATGCAATAATAAAATAGAAGACAAATAGCAAAATATCGTCAAGCTCATCATAGATGTCCTCTACGTGGTGGCTATCCTAGCTTCCTCGTAGATCCTCCTAGGCTTGCTTTGCCTTGTCCTTCTTCTCATGCCCTAAATGTGATCAAAAAAGGTGAGAATCACAACTCGTATCAAAATACCAAAGTTGAGATGAGTATCAATAACAAAAACTTTGGGAAGAACCATTACCAACTGGAAGAACCCGTCCGGCTTTGATGTCTCCCAAGTACTTGGAGCAATTACGCTTCCAATGGCCCGTGCCATTACAATAATGATACTTGTCTTCGAACACAGCTCCCTCCTTGCCTTTGGAAGAGCCATTCATAATAGCCTTTCCTTTGCCTTGATAGGAGTGAATGGGCTTGCTACCCTTGTTCCCTTTGCCTCCACTTTTCTTGAACTTTGCCTTGCTCTTGTCATTGATGTTCAAAACATCCTTACTAGAGCTAGCTTGAAAACCCATGTCACGTTCGGCTTGCACAAGCATCTTGTGCAACTCATTAACCGTGACAGTGGCATTTTGCATGTTGAAGTTCACCTTAAAGTTGACAAACCCTTTGATCTTACTTAGGGAGTGAAGTATGCGGTCAATGATGAGAAGCTCGGGAATCTCTATCCCTTTCTCTTTAAGCACCTCCACGTACTCAATCATTTTGAGCACGTGAGGGCTAACACTATGTTCCTCCTTCATATTGAGGTCGAAAAATTAGGAGGCGGCTTCATATTGCAAAATTCTTGGAGCTCGTGAAAACATGGTCACGATCTTAAAAGAGATTTCATATGCGGTTGCCATCTTTATGGCATTACGTTGAAGCTCGCTATCCGTCGAAAAGATCAAGATATTCTTGATCGCCGCCGACTCCTTGTGGTAGGCCTCATAGGCCTCCCTAGTGGCATTTGATGACCTCGCATTTGAAGTGTTAGGGACCGCCTCAGATAGGTAACTAAGCTTACCGTCACCTTCGGTGGCTAGGCGTAGTTGTCCATTCCAATCCGTGAAGTTTGAACCATTTTTTTCAAGTTTACAACGATCCATGAAGGATCTTAGCCATGATACGGTGGTGAGTGGTGGAGGTCGAACCTCGTTATTGTTGTTTTCCGACATTGCGAATTAAAATAAGTTGGACTATAAAATAGAAAATGAAAGAAATATCAACATTTATCGTTTTAAAATTACTTGCAAACATTTTAAACAAGTTTAGCATTTATATAATGACCTCTATCCAATTACATAAATGATTTCACGACCCAAATCCTATATTAACTCGGGTTTATGTGAGCCACGAACTCCACGACCTTCGTTAATATTACTTGGTGGGTTAACTCTTTATACGATTCTACCATTAGAATTCTTGGTCGATGAAATACTCTATTGTCATCTTTAGCCCAGAACACATAGGCCACGAACCCTAATCTTTCCGTTGAGTTCAACCAAATTTCGATGCAATAACAATTTATTGCCCCACTTACCCAACGTAATAAGGTTAGCACCTCGGTAAGCCAAACCTACTTCCTTACCAAATTGGGATTCATAGGTTCTACTATTTGTTAAGGCTAAGTCTCTATTATCAAAATAGAGGTCAAGTCAATTTATATTATCTATCTCCTTTTAAGTGAACAAACTAGGTGAACTATCGATAATTGTAATTGACGCAGTCGATTAACTCGATAAAATGCATATGTTGTTTAAGTGGCGATTTGGCATGCATGCAACATATAGATAAAAATGCAAACATAAAATAAATTCCTAGTATGGCCTTCCTAAAATAATAGAAAATCAAATTAACTATTACAAATTCGGAAACCAACTCCTTGGTCCCTTGATTTTCATTTGCACGCCTCCCAAGGACATCGTCTTTCTTTTGGAACGCCTTTGCAAATGGCTTCGTCTTTAGGAAACTCCAGGATTTCAAATGATATAATAAAATTGCAAGGCTATTCTATTATACATTTGCAAAATAAAATGAAATAATACAATAAAAGTGATACGAGATCACATTAAATTACAACCGAATCAATATTCTCATACATTTTGGGTAATATCGAGTAAAAACTAAGGCCATACTAAGACAAATTACATAATTCCAAAAATTACATAAATCAAAATGACATTAATTCATTCAAAATGCAGCATAATTATATGTAAACTCATGCAATAAAAATGTGCCAAATCGCCCTAATAACCTTATATCGTATATAAACCCGGTTTTATGGAAATGCGTGATGATAACCAATTAAAATCACAAATTAGTACTTAAATCAAATTTAAGTCCAAGTTAATTACCCTAACTGTTTTAGGACTCAAAAATTAGTCTCCACTAATTATTAGACAATAATTCAACTCGGGTTTGCATTATTGCTCAATTTTGACCCTTTTTAATCATAACTTTTATGTAATAATTCCAAATTAAATTACAATAATTCATATATTTCAAAAATAAAATTTTGAATATTCTGGAACATTTACAGGAACATCTACATGTCAAAATTTGGGTCAAAAAATTGCGAATCATTTTAGAGAAAAATATAGTTGCTTTTAATCGATTTTATCAAATAAAATACTAAAATCACACGAACATTAATCTAATTAACTTTCACTATTTATGCCTTTTTAACTATTAAAAATCATAAATCATGCAAAATAAATCATATTTATCTAATATTATATATAAATTAGGTAAAATATGCATTTGATATCATACTAAAATTTTATGGCCAGATTCGAACTTTAACTATTTTTAGTCAATAAAAGTTCATTTTACTCATTAAAATGGATTTATTTAAGAAAAAAGCATTAAACAAAGCAATAATCTTCCATAAATCATCAAAATGACCTAAAATAATTTTAGGACCAGAAGGTATTTTATGCTCAAAATTTCGTGGTTTTATCATATAAATCACAAATTTTCTAGTTTTATTTTGTTACTATAACTCGTAAAAACTTCATAAAACCGATTTTATGCAACATCCTATGCTCTGATACCAATTGTTAGGTTCATATACCTACACTTAAGATATTTCTTAAGTAATACTAATTAACTCTTTAATTAGTTTCAAGATCTAGTTACATGCTAACTATTTAGATTGAAATAGAAGAAGAAAAATGTTCCTCACATTGATTATTATTCGGGTATTGGATACAAGTACAAGACACCTTCTTGCACTTGTTCTTGAGCTAGATGTTGTAGGATTAATTTCCAAAAGCTCCAAGTATAGGAACCCTCCTATAAGGTGCAGCTAGACTATCCTTAATCACTCAACTATTGAATTACTAGTACAATAGTTAAGTACCCTTAATAACAAGTATACAACACTCCACTTACTACTCTAGTAATATGGTGTTTATACTCCAACACAAGTTCTTTGAAACTTATAAAGTTTCTAAGTGTTTAGTGATTTTTAGTGAGATGTAGAATTAGTTTTGATATGAGATTGACAAGTGAAAACAAGAGGAATACATCCTCTTTATCACTCACCATGACCGGCCACTTGCTTGGGAAGGGAGAGCATGCTTATGCTTTTTGCCTAATCAAGACTCTAGGGTGGCTATAAGTATTAGGCTTAGTAATCATCATGTCTAATCATCATTAGCATTACATTAAAGCCTAATCCTTACCTAAACACCCATATAGCCGATTTTGATGTGTAATATGCACTCCATTTTACATTTTGTGATTTTGTCATTTGTCACAAATGTGACATGTGACATGTTATCTCATAATATAATAATGTATTTAACTAATTTAAATACAAGTTCATGTCAAATAAATTAAACTTAACATTTTAAGTAATAATTTATGATCACATATATATAAAATGGGTCATATCATATTTGGTTGATATGATCTACAACTAATTGTAATTATGATCAACCAATCATGCTTATCTCAAATGTTTCATAAACATTAAACATTTTAATGTAACAATTATATTTATTGAATCTTATTTAATCATATTACAATAAGATATATTTCTCACTTGTAAACTTGTTCTGTTTAAGGAATTAATTAATCTTTATCATTATACAATTAATTAATATTCTTGATTAGGGAATCGTCCTTTCTGTGTGACCTCAAGGGATCAACTGATCACCACCGTCACACGATAGTAATGTCAAACTCTAGTAAGACAATCGTTACCGATTAATGTGGATCAGTTGACTATAATGTTAATCATCCCTTTGTATTCTTGTTAATGAGATTTAATTATATGATCGCATTATTGTTGAGGACACTCACTCCAAGACAAACGCCTTCTCCTCCTCTTCCAGGTCCCACGAGACATGCTCCCCAGACTAGAACTCTTTCAAGCAATGAATCTTGGACTCCAAGGCATCATACAGTACTACCTGAGAGAGATCCTTCTTCAGGGAGAGAAGCCGGCCCTCAGAAATTTTCAGCTTATCGTCCGCACCTTTCATACCAATTGAGAGGGAGCGATTCACCCTCTACATCCTAGCCAGCTGGTCCTCCAGCACCTTCACCTCGGCTTGAGCCTTCACTAGCTGAGACTCCAAGGTGGCGCACCTCTCATGTGCGTTGTTCACCTCTTATATCATCCGCACGTGATCTTGGCGGAGGAAGAGGGCCTTCTGGAAGGTCTACAAAGAAAGACACAGAGAATGAAACCAAAAGTACTTGCTCAACAGGGGATCGTACCAAAGAATAATCCCAGCAACATACCTTGAAGGCGTCCTCAACAGTTGAGTCCAGGGTCGCCGGGATGGGTGTGGAGCTGAGGGAGTACTAGGACCCAGGCAATAAGAATTGGCCCATCAACGGCCAGACGAGACATCTCCCTGAACCCCATAGCCTAGAGGAATGGTGAGCTTGGTAGGGGATAAAGCTGGAGTAGGGTGAGGAGCCACATACGCCAGATGAGGTACGGATATCGGTTCTTCTTCAGAGGGAGGGGCAGCAGCCTTCTTCTTGAGGGCAGAGGGAAAAACACCGCCAGTCAACTTTCTCTTCTTCTTCGCCATGAACTGGATTATAGTTGGAAAAAGACCTAGACCTTACCATCATATGTGAAACATAGCAGGCATCTATCCCAATGCATAAGATACCAGGGAACTCACCAGATGACATCCTCACTTCAGCAGCACTTTCAAATTCACCAACCTCCTCCTAAGAAGCGGAACCCTCCTCAGCAGCCTCAGATGGTTCTTCAGCCACTTCGCAAAATTTCGAGGACAGGAGCCTGGGGAACTTCCTCTGATCTTCTGAGAGACCCAAAAGCTTCCTCACGGCAGAATCGTCAAGCGAAGGCTTGGGCTTTTAAAACCTTCACATGAAAGTCAGTATACCTGGTGAGTTAAGAAAACAGATGGAGAAGAGACAAGGGAGTACCTTCTAAAGGACTCCACTTATCAAGTAAGTAGGAGGGCTGAGGAGAAATTGAGTGGAGTCTGACATAGATGAAAAACTTAAACCACCCCCCATCCTTCACCTTGGTGGACATAAGGATGTTGGGTACCCTACCATCTACCGTCCGAAGGGTCATCAGAACGAGACCCAGAGGACGGTACAGGTACATGTGGGCCAAGTCGGCCAGGGTGAGGCCCAGATCGTGATCATCATTCAAGACACACATGGAGACTAATATTCTCCATGCATAAGGGGAGACTTGGCAGGCGGCCAAACTATTAAACTTCAGAAACTCCTGAATCAGGTCTAGAAAAGGGAACACCCAACCTAGCAGGAAAGGGTACTCATACAAGCACAACCATCCCGCACTGTAGGCATCAGCCCTCTGTCCAGGACGAGGAAGATGGATGACGGCATCATCATTCAAATCATAGCGAGCACGGATTGTGGGGAGATCTTCATCTGTATACGCTGAATCACAAGTGTATACTTCGGTAAGAACCCCCATGGAAGGAAACTCCCCCTCATCGGTACATGCAGAGGAAGAGTCGAGCAATTTTCTAAAGGATTTGCGACCCATTCTCAGGAAAATCAAGAAAATAAGAAGGATTACCTTAAATTGATTGGGGAAAGTAAGGAGAGTCAGAAAGAAGTAGGGGTTTTTTGAGGAAACTAGAGAGCTTTTATAGGGGAAAATGGAAGTGAAGATTGGAGAGTCGTGGCAGTTGAGGAAGTTAAGGAGGAGAGGGAGTTTAATTGATGGGACGTGGTAGAGGCGGTTGAAAGGACATGAACCATCTTCAGCAAGGAAGAAAGCCCCATCCGTACACGTGTCGCCAGATGTGCCTTTCTGGGGGCACATGTTGGGGCTCAAATAAACCTTCACATGGATCGATGACGTGGCGCGCAGTGATTGGTTTAAAGGGGAGCACATGGATTAAACAAATGAATGGGCTGGATTGAAAATGAGAGATGATCAACGACCAAGAACAAAACTAACAAACACACTAAGCAACATCCATATTTCACCAAGTCAATAACAGCCCCCATGAAAAGCGGACCGGTTGAGCAGGACTCGGAAGGTGACTAAGAGAGACGTTGGAGGAGAAATGAGCACTATAAAAGGAAGGGAAGGGGACGCAAGCAAGGACATTCAACTATCTCAACCTAAAATCAGTATACAAGCATCGAAGCACTTACCAAAGCAAATTCATATTTATTTCTCTATTTACGTCCTAGTATCTTGTACCACCTCAGCAAGTACTTTTACATTTTAGTACCTATATTCGGCGGGATTCCGACTTCCCCCGCGGTTTTTCCCACATTGAGTTTCCGTGTCACCAATCCTTCGTGTCACTTCTTTTTCTTGCGCTTTTCCTTACGTTATTTTTTCATTAGAGTACTAGTAGAATAGCCACTTTGATCTACCTAAACAAGTACCACCTATTTAACAAGTTTTTTCCCAAAACAGTCACTCTGAAACTGTGCCACCTTAGGCGAACAATCTTTAGTCAAAGAATTGACTCAAAAAGAGTACTATAGTAGCTCTTGCCACGACCAGGCTACAAGAGTTGCCAGAACTCTATAAGCGGTCACTGTCCGACAGATTGTCCCTTACAGTCTGTCTATGTGATTGACTGGTCATCCCTTATGACCCTATGGCACTTGAAGTTTCCATCAATCGCATCACACTCTAGTCACTTGGAGACGTCACCTCATATATTAAACTAGGGGCCAATGCTATGTTAATCCAGTCCACTTTAATGGGGTTCAAAATTTTTTCTACAACCCATTTGGATACAACAAAGCCCAAAAACGAGTTTTAGAAACTGAAACGATAAATGTGATTGTCATATGTGAACAATCAACACAATGTTATTGCTTTATATCATATAATCTAAAGTATATTTCGTCCATGACAATTCATGACGATTATATTAAATGCAATAAAGGCTTGAGTAGTGAATATACCATGTATTCATGTATTCCAACCTTATGAATTGCTTTTTCCTTCCATCCAATGTTATTCCTAATAACATTATTCATCTACGTATATGTCTAGATCTCTATCTACCGTTGAGCTCTTTAACTTGAAAGATGCTCCCACTCGTTATTATGATAACTGATAGGTATTTAGGTAAAAGGATCTACCATTACCTCCTTGTAAGCCACCTTATCCTCATCATAATGTACTAGGTCTTTATTTGTAGAATATATAATGATCGACTCTTCAAGCATCCTTTAAGTTATTCGCTTCTTGTATAACATAAGTACGCCTAGGATTCGGATAAATCCTTATAAGTTTGGAAATTTGGGTTTGTGTAACCTTTACCACATATCCAAATTTTCTCTACCAAACACAAGAATGAATCCCTAGTTCTCCTAGAGAACCCTATGGATGTTCTTGTAGGCTATCCAATGACACTCATGTGGATTGATTTGTTATAGGCTTGTCATACTCCTAGCATAAAATTCATTTTTGTACGTGCATATAATAGCATACATGATTTGCCTAATGGCGGAAACATTAGCACTCATGTGATCAACAACTCTTAGGTTTAGTGGATGACTATGAACTTTTCATAGTGAATCCACTTTCATCAACATGAATAACCTATTTAACTTGTTGAAATAGATAAAGGATCTTATCGATATAAGAAACTTTTCTAAATGCCCAGCTAAAATATTCTATTCTACAATAGATTTTGATTTTAGTATACATGTTGCCCTCTTTCATTAAAATCCAAACACTCGTTTCAAAAGGTAATATGAATATGTCACTCACAATGAGTGATATGTCATTCACACGGAAAACAATTTCTCCCACTGAACTTCATGTCTTTACATGATAACTTTAACTCCCATTTAACTTCATGTCTATACATGACTTTAACTCCTACTGAACATCATGTGTATACATGATTTTTTGACAATTCGAGTGAAAATCTTCTTATATCTCATAATAGAAAAGATCATCGTAACCTCTAGGTATATACCTTGGGCTTGTGTCATGTACACATCATATTCCAAATCCCTATTTGGACATTTGGTTTTGTTGTGTATCTTGTACACACCTACTATGAGGTATTTTAGTGATGATATGGATCTAAGCATAATTACGCATTAACTTAGCTTTTGCAGACATTTTCATGTCTATCCATGCAACTTTAATTGGACACCTCCAAATAAAACATTTTCATGTCTATCGAATGATATATTATTGGACAACTCCAAATACTTCATTCAATTGCATAGATTCCATTTAATTTCATAAGTCTCTTATGTTAGAAAATCTAATTTTAAAATTTCTAGGTACTTCCATTTCATAGATCATAATCATATTATTTCAAGAGCATTGTCTTTTGGTCTCGTCACTAGTCTAAGGATTCACCTAAGAACGCTTTCTTTTGGTCTCCTCATTAGTCTTGAGTCTAACCTTAGAACATTTTCTTTTGGTTTCCTCACTAGGTCCTAACTAGTGTTACGCTGTGGCTTATTTTCTCCCACTCTATATTTAGAAAAATACAACTATTTCTTTCAAGATAGCCTTATGAGCCACGAACAATTTTGTACTCATACTTGTGAGAAAGGTAGAAGTTACACAACATGACCTTAAGTGATCTACTAAAGACTTTATTTTAAAGACATCGAATCTTAGCTTCGAGATAGACTAGTTCTATAAGCTAAAAAGGTGGACTCATATTCATGTCAAATACTATCTTTATAAGTGGTGTGGCCAATTGGTTTGGTAGTTACCCTATATTGAGTTCAATAACTCAATTTGACTTTATAATTGATCTTTCAAAGTTAGATTCGAATTGTTAGCTTTTTATTATAATGATCTAATCATCATAAGATTAACATGATAACTTTAACTCCCATTCAACAAACCGAGTGACTTGGGTTGAAAACCAAGTCAATAAATCCAATTACAACCATTGTCAATAAAAAGGAAATCCACAAATTACCATTGTCAATACAACCCAATAATGAAAAATAACACAAAACAAGTCCAAGCTTCCATAGGTCTTCAACCATGGGTGGCTACCTTAGCAAGAGCTGAGCGGCAGGGCAGTTCTATCAACATGGGAAGCAGAGGGCAAGACATAGGGAGCCAAGTGATAGCCACTGATAGCCAGGGGGTACCCAGTGCTGATAGCCAGGGGGTAGTCAGTGGGCAAGGCAGGGGTAGCCAAGGGCAATCATCAAGAAAGGCATTGTTAGCCAAGCAAAGACCAGAAGGGAGAACAATGATAGCCAGGGCACAACTAGTGCTAGCCAAAGACAGACCCACCAAACCTAAAACACAATCCTACAAACCATTTCAGCAGGAACCACTTAGGGAGGCCACAACTTCCAACACACCTTGAACCACCAGTTGCCACCATAGCCAGCTAAAACCTTACCCATCTAAGTCCAAAACAGTCCTAGAGAGCCAGGTCCAGTTCACACCCCCAACCATCCCAAAAATCCAAATCAAAACCAGTTTGCAGGAAAAACTGAAAGCATAAAGCAACTTTGCCATTTCTGGTTAGACAATGAGAGACCATTTCCAAAAGTCTTTTGTTTGTCTTGCCTAGTCTTAGAAGCAGGGCAGAAGAAGGTCAAGGGAGCATTAATGAAACTCGTCCACAAGCACCAAGCCAGCACCTAACAACAAGCCAAGCTGAAGCATGTCACTGTCAAATGCCTGCACCATTTTGTCTGTTTTAGTATTTATCTTATTATGTCAGTCTGTATAATGTAGCCAGTATTTTGTTTGCATCCTACTGATTAATCTTGGCCCTTAGATGAGTTTCTAGGGTTTGTATTAGACAGCTTGAGCCCTATATAAGGACCCTTGCTCTTTTGAAGAAGACAGTTTATGATTGAATGAAAAAAACATAAGAATTCTTCTTAATTCTAAATTTTCTCAACTTGTGCATTGCTGTAGTTGAGAGTCAGGCCTTGTGATACCCTGTGCTAGGCTGTGGGTATTGATCAAAGTCTGTGGGCAAGCTCAAACCTCCCTGTGCTCAGACTGTGGGTTGTTTGTCTTGTTGTTGATTCAAGGTTGTTCACTTGTGCTAGGCTGTGGTGAATGAGCTTGGTCAGTCCAATTTATTAGCTATTTTCTTGTGTTGAGCTATGGAATCTAGTTGATATTCATATCCCTTGTGTCTTGGTTGTTTTACTTCAACTCATACAATACCCCTACTAATTTACTGCAAATTTGGTTATCAGAGCTTTGATTGTGAGTTCATTATTTCCATAACTACAACAAAAACACAAAAAATATTCCAATGAGTGAAGAGAGGCTTACAGAAATTGAAGGGAAGGTGGACCAGTTAGCAGGCACTGTCAATGCGGTGATATTTTCTCTAAACATTGTCATAGAGAACATCCCAAACCCAGCAAGTGGGAGACCACCCCTAACAGATAGAGGCAGAGGTCGTGGCCACATGGGAATGGGAAGGGGCAAACCCCTGCAGGAGGAGGAAGGATCAGACTTAGGAGAAAGCAACATGACTTATGAGGAGGTTCCAGATCACACTGACAAGCATCTCAAGGTAGAAATCCCTGAATTTTCTGGTAGTTTAAATCCTGATGACCTACTAGAGTGGATTAGGGATGTTGATAAGGTGTTTGAATATAAAGGTTACACTGATGTCAAATCATTTAAATTTGTTGTGTTAAAACTGAAAGGCTATGCCTCTTTATGGATTGATAATCTAAAACACCAAAGGGATTAAGGAAGGGAAAGAACCCCTTAGGTCATGGTCAAAGCTTAAAAAGAAAATGTTAAGTAAGTTTGTCACCAAGGACTACACCCAAGACCTGTTTATCAAACTGTCTAAGCTTAAGCAAGAAGAGAGACTTGTTGAGGGCTACCTAAGAGACTTTGAGCAGTTGACACTCTAGTGTGAGGTCAATAAAAAACCAGAAGAAAGAATTGCCAGTTTCCTAGAAGGTCTAGATAGGAGCATTGTTGCTAGGGTCAGATCGCAACCCCTATGGTCTTATGATGATGTTGTCAACCTAGCATTGAGGGTTGAGAAGATGGGAAAGATCAAACCCACTGTGCCTAAACCTGCTTCTAGACCTGTGTACAGGCCTTATAGTGGTATTAATATTGGGGAGACCCCTAAAACAACCAACCAGTCTACCACTGACAAGGGAAGGGGAGTTGTGAACTCCAAACCTAACCCCACCCCAACTAAAAACAAGATCAGGTGCTTCTTGTGTCAGAGTTATTGCCACTTTAGGAAGTACTGCCGTTCTAAGAGAACTATGACACTCATGGAGGTTGATGAAATTTTGGTGTTAGAGGAGGTAACAGCTGAGGAGGAACCCGGGCACGACTTAGTTATGGCTCACCCGGATACATGCCACAACTTAGTCCTATGGAGGGTCATGCATTCCCAACATACACCATTAGAGGATGATCAGAGGTCCTTAATATTCAGGAGTAGGTGCACAATCTAGGAGAGGGTCTGCAATTTGATAATTTATGGAGGGAGTTGTACTAATGTAGCTTCCATCACCCTAGTGAATAAGCTGAGCTTAGTCACTCAAGAACACCCACACCCCTACAAACTAATGTGGCTTAACAAGGGGGCTGAGGTGAGGGTTGATAGGCAGTGCTTAGTTCCATTATCCATTGGGAAGATATATAAGGATGAGGTGTTGTGTGATGTGGTTCCTATGGATGCTTTCCACCTGCTGTTAGGGAGACCTTGGAAATTTGACAGGAACACAACTCACCAGGGGAAGGATAACACCTACAGTTTCAGGCATGAGGGAAAGAAGATCACCTTGACACCCCTACCACCCAACCAGAGAAGCTATGGGAGTCCTAATATGCTAGAGGAAGTCAATGGGGTATTGTTCTTATCTGAGGCAGCCATGATTAAGGAAATGAAGCAAGAGCAACCAATAATCATCCTTTTATCCAAGGAGGTTGTAGAAGGGGAAAACTCCAAGATGCCTCCAGAAGTTGAGCCTTTAATCATGAGGTACAAGGAGATCTTTCCAAGGGAGCTACCAGATGGGCTGCCCCCTCTAAGGGGTATTGAGTACCACATTGATCTAGTCCCAAGCTTTGTACTGCCAAACAGGCCTGCTTACAAGAGTGATCCAGCTGTTACCAAAGCGCTACAGAAACAGATTGAGGAACTTATGAGTAAGGGGTTTTGTGAGGGAGTCGCTTAGCCCATGTGTTGTGCCTGCTATGTTGGTACCTAAGAAGGATGGTACTAGGAGGATGTGCACTGACAGTAGAGCCATCAACAATATAACAGTCAAGTATAGGTTCCCCATTCCAAGGCTAGATGATATGCTTGATGAGCTGAGTGGTGCTAGGATCTTCTCAAAAATTGATCTAAGACATGGATACCATCAGGTGAGACTCAGGGAAGGGGATGAATGGAAAACTGCTTTTAAAACCAAGCATGGGTTGTATGAGTGGCTTGTGATGCCCTTTGGGTTGTTCAATGCACCAAGCACTTTCATGAAGCTCATGAGAGAGTTGTTAAAGCTCATGACAGAGGTCAAAAACCATATGCTTATTTCAGTGAGAAGCTAAATGGGGCAAAGCTCAAATACTCTACTTATGACAAGGAGTTCTATGCTATCATCAGGGCACTCATGCATTGGGGACACTACTTGAAGCCAAAACCATTTGTCCTTCACTCAGATCATGAGGCACTAAAGTAAATTAGTGGCCAGCACAAGTTAAATCACAGGCATGCCAAGTGGGTTGAGTTCCTATAGTCCTTTACATTTTCTAGCAAGTACAAGGAGGAGAAGCAGAATGGTATAGCAGATACATTGTCAAGAAGGCACTCGTTATTGTCAGTCATGGAGCAGAGAGTCTTAGGGTTTGAGTTAATGAAGGAGTTGTATAAAGAGGATCCTGATTTTGCTGAGGAATGGATCACACAGGCTGAGAAGGGAAGGGCTCAGGGGAGCAAGTACATGCTACAGCAGGGGTTCCTGCTCCAGGAGTACAAACTATGTATACCTAAGGGTTCTTACAGGGATCTACTTATTAAGGAGGTACATTCAGAGGTCTAGGGGTGCACTTTGGGGTTCAGAAGACACTTGACCTACTGAAGGACCAATTCTATTGGCCAAATATGATGGGTGATGTCCAGATTATCCTTAAGAGATGCTCAGTGTGCCAGCAGGCCAAAAGCTTTTTCCAAGCTGGGCCATACATACCACTACCTGTACAAAGCAAGCCATGGGAGGATGTGAGCATGGACTTCATTGTTGCACTGCCAAGGACCCAGAGAGGTAAAGATTCTGTAATGGTTGTTGTTAACAGGTTTAGCAAGATGGCTCACTTTGTAGCATGCAAGAAGACTGAGAATGCTGCCAGTATTGCTGAGCTCTACCTAGACGAGATTGTGAGACTACATGGGGTTCCAAAGACTAGAGTCTCAGATAGAGACACCAAATTTATGAGCTAATTTTGGAAGACCCTGTGGAGGGTCTTGAAGACCAGGCTTCTCTTCAGTACCTCACACCACCCTCAGACTGATGGCCAGACTGAAGTCACCAACAAAACACTAGGGACGATCCTAAGATGCCTAGTTAGCAAGTCCTTGAAAGACTGGGACCTGAACCTAGCATATGCTGAATTTGCCTTCAAAAGGGCACCCTCTACTGCAACAGGTCACAGTCCCTTTGAAGTTGTCTATGGGGTGAATCCACTCATGCCCTTAGAACTAGCTAACATACCAAGGGAGGAGATAAACTTTTATGCCAAGAGAAGGGCTGAACAAATGGTGAAGTTACATGAGACAGTCATGAGGCAGATAGAGAAATCAAATGAAAGGTACAAGAAACAGTACCAGGCTCCTAAGGCAAGGAAGGAGTTCATGTCAGGGGATTTCGTATGGGTTCACTTCAGGAAGGAAAGGATCCCAGCCAGGAGGAAGAACAAGCTAGCCAGGGGGCAATCTGTTAGGTTCATATACCTACACTTAAGACATTTCTTAAGTTAAACCAATTAACTCTTTAATTAGTCACAAGATCTAGTTACATGAAAATAAATAAAGACAAAGTGGAGAAAGATTTGTTCCTCACATTGTTGTTTACACGGATATGGGCACAAGGAAAGGACTCCTTCCTTTACCTTGCTCTTGAGCTTATATGTCAAAGGATGAACTTCCTAAGTCTCAAGTGTAGAGACCCTCCTTTGGGATGCACCTAGACAATCTCAAATCTACTTCTTATCACACAATGCTAAGTGTGACAAGGAGCCTATTTCACTTATTATCACTACTACAATTAGTAGTACAACTTGGTGTCTGTATGAGAATGTAGTGAGAGCAACAACAATTTGTTCCTTTTTTTTCTAGTGAGATCAGCAACTAAGTACAAGTCCTACTACACAACATTTTGTGTGTTTAAGAAGAGATCACATTCTCTTCTTTTGGGCTAGGGCATGCCGGCACTAGGGAGTGGTGAAGGGGACAAGCATGCTTACTTTTTCCCTTACCCATGAAGCTAGTTGTAGGTGTAGGCATGCAACTGCATTTAACATGTTCTTAGCATTTAATCACAAGTTGTGCTCATGCCATCCTACAACCACCTATGCCGGCCCCTTTTGGTTAATATGGATCCATTTTATTTTGTCAATTGTCATATGTGTGACATGTGACAATTAGCATGTATAAGAATCACATTTAACATTTAAATATAATCTTTTACCTAATAAATCATACTTAACATTTTAAGTGATGATATATAAATACATGTAGTAAAATGGTCTATATCAAATATACTTTACAGTCTTATTGTAATTATATTAACCAATTAGTCTTATCTCTAATGTTTCATAAACATCTTACAACTTTGGTAATATAACATTTAATTACCAAAATGAGTTCTATTTAATCATATAATAATATGATAATTCTCATATATATAGATTGAACTTCTTCAATCCAAGGGGTCAATTAATCTATATCAATATATAATTAATTTAATTTATGATTTGGGAATCGTCCTTTCGGTGTGACCTCAAGGGATCAACTAATCACCATCGTCATACGACAGTAATGTCAAACTCTAGCAAGCCAATCATTACCGATTAATGTGGACCATTTGACTATAACATTAATCATCCCTTTGTATTCTTGATAATGAGATTTATTTAAGTGATCACACTATTGTTAAGAACACTCACTCCAACAATCTCCCTGTAACAACCCGAAAAGTACCCAAATTTTCTAGTAAAAATATTTACTAACACTTTTCAGCAGACTTAAGTTTTTAAAATAGAATTTATTGTTTCGAGTCGTATTTTGAAATTCCGAGTTCGTATTTTGAATTTCTCAGAGATTTCATGAAAATCCCGTTTTTAGTCATCTTTGACTTTCCTTGACTTTTTAAGTCGTCTTTGACTTTTTCTTGACTTTTTAAAAGTCGTCATTGACTTTTCTTGACTTTTAAGTCGTCATAAACTTTTCTTGATTTTTTAGTCATCTTTGACTTTTATTGACTTTTCAGTCAACTTTGACTTTCGTTGACTTTTTCCCGACTCGCCTTATAAGTTTGAAGACCGAAATTTGATTTAAAAAAAATAAAAAAAATAATATTTTTGATTTATTTTTATTTAGATTTATTAGAATTTATGATAATTTAATAAAATTATTTTGAATTTATTCGGAATTTATAATAAGGTTTTACGGTTTAACCCGGTAATCAATTTAACTATTCCGCCTCCATCGTAAATCCCGAAACAAACCCGAAACTCGACTTTGGCATGAGTCACACGCCCATGTCATCGTTTTCCACTCACAATTAGATATTTTAATTGTTTAGATTAAACTAATAATAATATCTAGATATTTATTAACTTTATCGATCAGTCAACGAAAAATTACGCAAACCGTTTACAAAACAGACCCGATTCATCTCAAACCACACGGCTCCTTTCTCCTCTCTTAGGCTTGATATTTTCATTTCTTTTCATTATTATAACATAATATCTAGATATTTAATTTAATTAACTTAATATTTAATTAATTATCTTATTATAATAATAAAACCCGAGTCAATTCTGTAACAACAATTTCAAAACCCGACTCATTATTTCCTCTATATTACACGGCTCACACACCCAACATTACACACCAACAACTTTTCATTTTACAATAAATCAATTAAGACTAAATAACACTTTCTTTAATCGTTCGTGAGCGTTTCTTCGTCGTTCTTCATTTGTTCTTCGTCGTTCTTGAGCAAAATCATCATAAAACCTTCATTTCTTAATTAAATACGTCCTAACTTATATTTCTAGAATCTCCTCTTCGCTCTCCATCTTCAAGTACGGTTTATTTTCAATTCCGACAAAATCGTTTTCAACACTTTAATTATGGAAAATCAAGTTTTAATTCTAATAATGTTTTTCTTGTCATTTCTTATAGGGAAGATTTTGAAGACGAGTTTGGTGACTCGTATATATTAGGGGAAGAGTTATAAGAACGGTTTTCTTTTGAGTTTATACTTCTTACTTTTTGTGCTAATTGGGTTTTGCTAGGCTAAGGTTAACGATTTCAACGAGTTACTCGACGAATATATGTTACATGCTTTGTAGCTTTTGTTTCTTTTGTTTTTGGTTCATCTTTTGTTTTTGTTCATGTTATTATGATTTAAGGATTTTTAGTAGTAACATGATAAGTAGTATGATTTTTTGTGTTGTATGGTATTTTTAATATGATAGTGTTCTTGATGAATTTGGATGATTGTTCATAATAATGATTTTTTGTATGATGATGGTTGAAATGGATGGTTATTGAAATGGATGTTTTTAATTAAAAATCATGTTGAAATAAATTGGGGTGGTTGTTTTGGTGGTGGCCGAAATGGGTGGCTGAAAACCGGACCCAAACCAGCCGGTTCAGGCCGGTTCAGGCCTGGTCCAGACCGGTCTGGGTTGGTCCATGGTGGGTCCGGGTTTTGGTCCTTGAGTTGTGTCGATGTTTGATTGTTATGTTGTTGTTTTGACGGGTTTTAAATATGTTAAGTATGCGGGAATTATTAGGAAACGATTTTAGTAAAATTGACAAAACAGCCAAAACAGGCCCAAACCAGCCCGTGGGCCCAGTCTAGGCCCGTGTCAAGTCGGCCCAAATCAGCCCGTGGGTCCCCTTGTTGGACTTGTGACGGTTTTTGAGTTTAGTGTTAATTTATCGTGTTTTGTAAAATTTAGCAAGTGGGAAATATTAATAAGTAAAATATTTAATTAAAAAGGTTTTTCATAAAATTATTATTTCTCACATGTTAGAAATTATAATACGAAATCATAGTTTAAATTTATATCCTTTAAGTCAAGCGGGTTTTTCGTAAGGTTTAATAATTCACATGTTAGAAGTTTTAATAAAATAACATGTAATGAATATGTTGATTTTATGTCTAAGTCTATGTGGTAAAGACTCTGTTTCTAACCGGTTTGATCAAACGGGTTTGGTCAAACTAAGATCTAGTCAGCCCCTTTTGACTGATGACCCGTCGCGGGACTCGGGTCGGGGATTTGTCTTCAAGTAAGGTTTTATTTAATTATTGAATTAGCCTTATTAGATATGAGGCGATATGATATTTGAATATGATGTAT
>JAIUZE010045672.1:0-42937 GCA_022085475.1 Heliosperma pusillum | reverse complement strand
TGTTTCTAACCGGTTTGATCAAACGGGTTTGGTCAAACTAAGATCTAGTCAGCCCCTTTTGACTGATGACCCGTCGCGGGACTCGGGTCGGGGATTTGTCTTCAAGTAAGGTTTTATTTAATTATTGAATTAGCCTTAGTAGATATGAGGCGATATGATATTTGAATATGATTTATTTGCAATTAGTCACATGATAGGATGTTTTCCCGTGACTGTTTGAGTATATGGTTGGTGTCGTGTTGACTAAGTACCCATAGAGAATTATGAATATATGGCGTCTTGACCATTCTAATTCTAAATGAGTAGCTTGGACCATGACATAGATAGGCAAGTACTGTCTTTAACGAGTATATGTTCACTTGTTGATAGCTTTTGTGTCACGGCCTGGGGGGCTTATCTCCAAGTCGGGGCATGGCATCCTAAGAGTTCCGCTTTGGGAAGGGAGCCAGCTTAAGTACTAGCCATCTCTGCTTAGGGGGTCGCCTAGTAGAGTTTCTCATAGACGGTTATGTCATGGGACGGGGAATGGAATAGCTGTTGTCGCTAGGTCTGATCAGTCTAGGACTAGGATGTTTTCCTACCTTGTGGTATAGCCTCGAGTTACAGAAGTCTTCTATTGACTGCCCTAAGAACTTATGCCTGTTTGTAGAGTATTGGTCTTTCATGTTTGTATGATTCTATGAGTTCTAGAAGGTGAGATGCAAGCCGGCTAGGATTGATAGAGTTTGGATTACCGGTTGTTAACTGATTCACATGATAACGTGTTGATTAGGGTTTGAGTGTATCATGGCCATGTTTCTGAGAGGAACCTCTGAGCTAGCATACCAGCTTCCCTACCTCGAGTTATAGTTTATTATCGGTTTCACATGATAGCTTTCACATGCTAGGTTATTTGTTAGTTATCTGTTTCATAACATGAAAAGCATATCATATATGTTTAAGTTTTGTATTTTCCATATACATTGCTTTTATGTTATTCATGTTTCATTAAACTCGACATTTCGTGGCTGGGAGAACTCGGAGTTACTCCCCACTGACTGTGGCTTCCGTGTTTATATTTAATGCGGTCGAACAGGTGGTGATGCATATTTTGGGTACATTGACGAGCTAGCGAGCGAAGTATTTACCTTGGACCTATATTCGGTTCTTAGATTGTATATTATTATACACTCTTTTATTTCCGTATTTATACGGGAGATATGTCTCCCGTCTTGTATATTTCTTTTGTATAATATTATTTCGTTTTGTAATGACCTTTTTATTTCGGACACCTTCAGTATGTATTTAAATTATTTTTTTCTTTCCGCAAATTTGAGGGTGTCACATCTGGAGCATGTTACCATATATGTCCACGCAAAGAGTGATTTACAACTTATGATTAGATAGATGGGGGCACTAAGTCGTCTTTGGTCAACCGCGCGGTTTGTAATATAGTTGAAATTGGATCCGTCAAGATCCATACACATTAAACATGGTTATACACATAGACTATAGGATAATAAATGTTAGCAAACCCCGTTGTTATCATAGTCTTGACATTACAACGTAGTGTTCCTTTAAACGAACGATACCTTTTTAGTAAAGTTTATACAAGTATCCTATATTAAAAATTTGAATTAAGAAACGATAGTTATTGCCCTAAAAATTGTCTTAGGTTTTTTTTTTCTTTTCATTTCTTTACTTTGCTACTCCCTCCATTTTTTACCTCCCATTTACATTTTTCATAATCTTCAAAATAGAATTTGATCGTATTTTTGGACATGTTAATATAACTTATGTAAAAAGTAATATTTTCTTAAAGATGGTTTTATGATAAATGTAAATATTTAAGTTTTATTAATACTAACTTTTATTCGCTAATATATTTACGGTCAAAGTCGTGACCTTCAAAAAGCAAATGGAAATAAAAAAAAGAATGAAACATTTATTATTTATTTATCACATGATGTATTAATGACGTAATATCTTCACATATAAATCAGATCTGGCAAACGGGTAAATCAAGGCGGATCATGCAGGTTTGGATTATTCAGGTTTGCGAAAGTTCCACACAGGTCAGGTCATCAACTCATTTTGATTTCGAGTCATTTTTGTGTGGGTTGTTATCAAGTTATTTGAAATAACGGTCAGTATGCGGTGATAACATTCGGGTTGGGTTGTCTCGGACTTCGAGTCAAATTCGGGCACTCACTTGAGCGCGATCCGATTCCCGTCAGGTTATTATGCCCGGTCAGTTTTGTTAGTTCTATTCACATATCTATTATATTAAAAATAAGAGTGTCCACCGTGGACAACAGTAAGGAATTCTCTTGTCACGGGTATATACTCTATTTTGAGTATGACATTTTTTGCAAATCGTACTCCCTGTTCCGATCTTTTATTACTTATTTCCAATTTTCATTTTATCACTAATTTGTTATCCATTTATATTATTACTTAGTTCATCATTATCTCTCTTTTTTTTCCTTATTTCTTTGGTCTCTGAAACAAAATAAATAAATAACAAAAGACCGGGATGCAGCCACACAGGTATCAATATTCATATAAATTTACAAAGATAAGAGTCATGTGATGAGTATTAAGAATGGAGAAGTAATTATACTAAATTACTAATGATTGTATATACAGAGTATGATAATTATAAGAAAACATAAGACCAAGTAATAATTTATCTTCAAGACGATTTTAAACAAATTTAAGAAATTTTGGATTAGAGTATAACGACGATATGGTCGTGCCTTTAGAGTTTAGACCACCTTTACAATATAAACATACATGATACATGTGGCACGTGACAGCTAATTAGTGATGATCTCCAGCATAAAATGGATGGCAATTGGCAAACACATCGCACATGCCATATGCGTGATCATAGAGTCCACGTGGAAACACATAACATCAGTAATAGATTTAGGGGGGGTCCACACCTGCGTCAATCAGGAGTGACATGTGGCACCGCCGTTTTAGATTAGTACGCGTGGCAGTAGAATAATGGACACAAGTCATTTATTTATGTAATTATTAAGTGAGTGAAATGAATGATGGAAATAATCATAGGAATTATAGAAAATTATTAAATGGTGTTGTGTCTCTCACGTGGCTTTCCTTCCTTAGGCCGGCACCGCCCTTTTCTTGTTTTTGATTGGGAGAGAGGAAGGGCAAATTTGGTACTTCATTATACATTTGCTTTCCTTATTAAAAAACACAAATTCTTATTTCAGACCGAGGTATCCGTTTTAAGCTTAAGACGGATACCATATTCTCTCACAAAATACCCATCAAGGTGAGTGGAGAGCACATGGGGGGGAGCCCACCTTGTCCCCTCTACCCATTTCCTCTCACAAAATACCCGTTGTAAGATCCGACCCGTCTTAAGCAAGACCTACTGATTAAAAAAAACTAGTATAGACACCCTGCAATGCACGATATATAGATGTTACTTGCCATTGTATTATACTTATAAATTTTAAATGAAAAACATTTAATTTTTTAAATTTCATATTTTTAATTACATTTTAATTTGAGAAAAATAATCAAAATACAAAACTAATCACATAGCTAATTAATGATATCTTTTTTTATTCTAATGAAAACAGTTTTTTTTATTACCATGAATCATGTTGTATTATTTTATAAATTTCACAAATTAATTTAACTATTTTTTATTTATTATAAATCTAGTAATAACAATTTATAATTTTGTTTTATATGCGGTATCAATCAATACTATATATTAAATCCCGAAATCAAGGGATTTCCATTTAATTAAATAAAGTTATACAAATTAATTATGTTATATAGTTTTTAATCGATAGCGTTGTATGATAGACCTGATCAAGGGATTTCAATGTAAATATTATATAATTAAACCAAGGGAATTAATTTTGGTTGAAGTAATACTCAAAAAATAAAAGAGCAGGAGGTAATACATCCGAGGCATATTTCTTTTCCCTCATCTTAAGCTTAAAATTGATAGTGGCCGTTAGACTTAGCAAGCAGATCGTGTAGTGTCGGGCTCGTGTTCGTGTCACATGTTAAACAGGTCATAAACCCCCAACCCAAACCCGACCCAATTAAACATCGAGTCGTCTTCGTGTCGACCCACTTACATAAATGATCATCAAGCCTCAACCCTAACCAGTTAATTAATTTCGTGTCGGGTTTTTTGTTGTGTTTCGTGTCATGTAAATATTTGGAAAGTATATATACATTTATTTGATTGAGAATCAATAAAATTAGGATAATTTTAGTAAATGGGTCATTCGTGTCGGGTTTGTGTTTGAGAGCGCAACCCAAACCCGACCCAATTAAATCTCATCGTGTCGACCCAGTTACATAAATGAGTCATTAAACCTCAACCCAAACCCGCTATTATTGTGTCGGGTTCATGTCGTGTCATTGTTTGATGGCTCTAGTGATCGTCTTAAATGAGAATGTGTAATAAGCTACTTAGGTGACTACGTAGCCTAAAAATGTGGAGGGTAGAGCTTGACCTACCAACCGCCCACCGGCGAGGGCTACAATTTCGCGACCAAAAATCAACCAAATAGTCTTTTTGAGTTTTGAGCAAAAAAATTTTTACCTTCATATTACTGTCTTTCTTTCAGGCATTCACGCTCTTCCTTCCATTTGCCTCTTTTATTTGAAAGAGAAAGAGAAGCATCCCAAAATAAGAGGGGCAGTTTTGCGTCTTACGATTTTTACACAATGCACAAAGTGAACATCTTAGATATATAGATAGGAAAATGAGATGGCGCCACCGGGTGGTACTCAAATTGAGCGCCACCAAGGGTGTTATAGTAAATTGAATAGGTATTTTTCATTTCCCTCCATTAAAATTTGAAATTTAAAGTAATTATTAGAAAAGAGTAGTTTAGGAACATAGTTTTACATAATTAATGAGAGTTAATTATATAGTAAATAAAATTACAAAACAAATTAGTAGAACTTTCCTAGAAAATACCACCTTTTAAGGAAAGAAGTTACACTATCAACAAACAAGATACATGATCAATTTTTGAGTCTATTTCATTCTTTTGATTATTTAAGATCAATTTAATATACAATACAATGGTGATTTAGGAGTTTCAAAGAATTATAACGCTTACTTGTGCATATGTCGCAACTTTGTTTTATATTAAATAACAGCTTGAAAGCGGTTTTAATTTGGTATCAAACTCAATCGTCATCTCATTCAATTCATGATTATGCGTTTTTTGGGTTGTGCCAAGAGTGTATATACTATGTATGAGGTATCATTTAGAAAGATAGGAGCTGAGTTAGCAAGATTATTAATGAAATAGAAAGATAAGAGCATTGGATTACAAAGTTGTTAAAGTTGCTGCTGAATGTCATGACTTCGATATATTATTTGATAAGATTATTAAATACACACTCAATTCAATCTTGTTCATTTTGAAGATAATGGATGAAACTACATGATATTACTATGATGATGTGATGAACATCTTATTGTTTTAATTTGCAGGTTAATAATTGATAAATTATTTTTTGGCAAAAGATTTAAGATCAAATTTATGTTTAGTTACAACTTTCTTTTAATAAAAATAAATGTCAAATTACAATATCGTCCTTCATACTTTGGCGCAAAATCGAAAACTAACATTATATTTTTCTATTTTTCTATTTTTTAAATTAAGGTGGCGCCGAGATTCGGCGCCACCCGGTGGCGCCCTATCGCCATCCATATAGATATACATTTAGGGTTTTTTTTGTCAGAAATTATTGTTTATTTAGGGTCATTTGTGAACAAGCAACTACCTTTGTTTTATTTTTGCCTTTCATTTCTTTTTTTTCAAAAAAACTACTAAAAAACCATTTCTGGCGAAAAAAGTCAACATGACTTGATCTTTTCTCCTCTTTTCACACATTTTACGTATATTTATTTCTCCCTTTATTCACCCAACAAAATCTAAGAACCTCTATCTCTATACATACTCAATACCTAATCAAAAGTCTCTTCCAATTAAGAAATACCCATGAGAATGTTATTAACGTAGAAGAATGTCTCAAGACACATGAGACTTCCAACATATACTAATGTTGCATGGAAACACCCCTTAATTATATGATTATATTTATTTGAACCTTCATAGAGAACAACTCAAGTACATGAAACATTAGCATTATTGATGCACGATTGCAAGAAGATGTATAGGGTGACGAGACATGACATATGATGATGTACTTGATGATGTCAAATAAAGAACTTATTAAAAGATGACAACAATCATAATTAAATTTGACATGTAGTGTATATATACGTACTACATTAGAAATCATTCCAAAATCTAGAGTTGGCAAACAGAAACTAGGAATGAGTTAAAAATGAGCTAGATTAGAGCTAAACTCCAAACAATCTCTTTATAGTCCTCGATTCATATTGACATATATGTATTCCCTAGTTTCAAGGTAATTGGTGATCGCTATGTTAGATTTAACGTACTCCTGATTTAAAGTACTAGTCATTCGAGAAAAAGGATTATACATCGGATGTACTAGCTCAGAGTAGTATGATTTTGAGTTTTTATGCATTTTTTTCGAGATTTTTAAAGTTTATAAATTAAATTTAATATCTTATATATGATGTTTTTTTAGTGTTATTGTAATTTTTTTGAGCTTAATGTTCAAATTAATAAACTTAAAAACTTTATAGTAAAACTATACTATACTCAAAAACTTTATTGTAAAGCTCAAAAATTATATTCTATATATGTGGTAGTACATCAGAGGTATAATCCACTTACTGTAGTACTTCCATGACATTGCTTTAATGTGCCCCATTCTTTACAACTCATTGTCAATTTCCACTTAAATTCGTAAGTTTTATTATTTTTTCTTTTTTTTTTTAAAAACATAATATAATAATATACGGAGTATTTGATATGAAAATAAAGTGACATGATATAAATATTATAGTGTAGTCTCAACCATTACCTTAATGTTTTGGTTGAGATAGTTCATCTATCATGATATCAGAGTAAGTGTGACCGAAAGTCACAAGTTCAAATTCTTGCAGCCTCCAATAACTCACGAAGTGGAACTAACACATTGTATGGGGGCATGTGCATTGTGCACCAACCACTCTTTAAGCTCAGTGAACATTCTCTATCATAAAGATCATCTTGCATATTTTTTTCCACAATATATATATTACTCCATATACAAGATGTTTATGTCAAACAAATGTACAACCTTGTTATACGGCATAAAAGAAAATAGCTGGTCTTAAATATGATCATGGTAGGATATATCTAATTAATTATAAGGTTATTTGATAAGAATAATTCAAACTGTTGGCCATTTGCCTGTAATAATCTAAACTTCACATTAACTCAAAATAAAGTACACAATGCCCTCCTCTTCTCACAACGCACTTAGACCATTTTTAACCTTTAAAATCCGGTAAAGTATCAGGTAACCTCCATTTTTCGGTTAATTCTTCCATCCCCCTATATATAAAAGCTGAGTCTTTTTAGGCTCTTCCATTGGTTGCTTAAATTAAGGAATAAAGTAAAAAAAAGTGGGCCCATGTAAATAATACTCCCTCCTATTCGCGATAACGTTCACCTTTCTTGGATGACACAAAAATTAAGGGTTATTAATTAAATAATGTAAAGTATTATAGTGTGGTGAGGTGATTGGAGAAACGGAAGGTATTGTGGGGGTGAGGTGATTATTTTAAGTATTGTTGTAGTGTAAAGTGATTAAAATAAGATAAAATATGAGTATTGTGGGGTATTGTTGTGGGGTGAGGGGATTAAAATAAGTATAAAAGTTTACTAAATAAGAAAAGAGGGAAAATATTGTGAATAGATGAAAAAGGAAATATGAAAGGTTATGTAGAATAGGAGGGAGAGTATTTATTAAGTGCTATGAATTAATTAAAGATAAAAATAACTGCACAATTAATTTACTTGAGTATTTGGCTATTTTAATTTTTACATAATACATGCTTTATATATTTCACGAGTCTATTTCATGTTTGGGTTTTTTTTTCTTTTTAATTTCAATTTGTCTAAACAACATTTTTAAGAGTAATAATATTTATACTTTTCAGTTAAACAGTTAGTCTCCCTTAAATCGGGTGTATTCATAAAAAAAATTGAAGTATAATCTCATTTGTGCATATTAGACAAATAGGTTGTTTTTCCATATGCATTCTCCTTTTATATTATTTTAACTATTTAACATGTCTTAAGTTTAAAACGGACAGTGTCATTTTAAATGTGAATATGTGTCTGCCAAATAACCTATTCTCCCCAACTATATTGTCCCTTTCTCTCAAAATCTATCTCAAAATTATTGCCCTTATTTCTAAGTTTACTAAGTAATATGGTACAATTTTACAAATCATTAAGCAATTCCATTTTATTATTTTTTCTTAAGTCATCCAAAAGAAAAAAAAAGCACGACAATATAAATGGGCATGTAGAGAGTATAAAATTTAAACATTTTGTTACAATTATTATAATAGTAACTTAAAAAGCACAAATACGTAGATTTTTGCACGAGTTTAATCCTTGCTCAAACGTATCTTACAAAATAATTCTCAAAAGTTTACTAAGAAATTACTAGGTTAAAATATTACAAAACGAACTATTATGTATTAACTCTATGTATTAATTTCTATATATTCATTGCACCTTTCGATTTATTGGATAGTGTTACGTTGACGGGTACAATTAATTATATTTTATTGGAGTTTTGATTCAAAATTTTTTATACATTAGTCAAATTTAATTATAACAAGCTCAATAAGCATACCCGTAAGACCGTCACATGTATATACATCTAAATAGTTAGGAGGAAACTTTATAAACTCTTAATTAAATAAATTTTTTAAATAAATTTGACCTAATTATATGTTATAAAGTTATATATATATATATATATATATACACTGTTTATGTATTTTCTTTCCCAATTTTTAAATAGCAAACCCGTGCATTTTTTACACGGGCTTAAAACTAGTTAACAACCTCATTACCAACTTCCCCCCCAAAAAATTATCACCAACCAGCAATAAGCGATATAATTGTATATCTTGAGTTTACAATGAAAAATTACGATAATTATTGTGTAAAATGGTTGTATATTGTACAAGAGCTAATTCGTTTATACTCAATATGTTAATATCTCATTACGATTTCATTATATAATTTATTCATTGTGAGAATTTTGAGCGGTGCATGTCGATTTTTGACTTATTATGATAATTAGGCGGCAAAATTAATCAGCGAAATGGGGACAAATAGCATTAAATTTAAAAAGGAGTTTATGCATATTGACTCGAAATGAAAAATGAGATGAGATTGACAACTCTAAATGAAGATGATGATTAGCAAACATACAAGACGTAGAACAATTAACTGTTCTAACACGTGTACGATATGGATGGCCCTTGTTCTTGTTCTTGACTTTGATTGATTATTACAACCCTCGTTTCTTTATCTCGACCCTTCAACAGCTGCTCCAATTTGACTTATGGTGCTACTTATTTCACCTCTTGCTATGAGAGCCGATCATTTAACTGCACTCTTGTTTAGAGTTATTGATTCTCCACTTTAGGCTTTTGATTGAAATCTGTCTTTTACTCCATTTTGTGTATGAGGGCAAGTCACACTTACGACGGGGCGATCTGTCGTAAGCTTAAGACGGTTAAGTCTCCTCACAAATAGCAACCGAGGGATACATTTTCCTCCCACTTTCCCCCCACTTACTCTTTGTGGGGAAGGTTTGACCCGTCTTAACCTTATGGCCAGTTACCCGTTACAAATTAGAATTTGAGAATGATTATAGAGTCAAAACAATTGTGATTTGTCAAGTTTTGAAGTTCGAGTTTTAAGAGGCTTTTATTAATACAAAAAGAATTTCAGAACAAAGTATGAGTGAACTTATACAAGCCCATGATAAATTTTGTCATTAAAAAAAGAGCCTCTTAATTACTCTACCATTAGTCACTTATACTGAGATGGTTCACTTATGTTAAATTGAACCATAAATTCTCATTTGTGACGGGCACTTTTCGTCCCAAACTTGTGACGGAGCAAATGTGACTATTTTTATGGAAAATATAATCATTATATGACTGGTAACATTTTATGGATGATTACTTTTTATCATAAAATGATCATATTTAATCCGTCACAAGCTTGTAACCGTCACAAGAGAAACCAACTGAAATTGAACAATGATGTTGGGAATTTCCGATTGTGTTCAATGATAAATGATCATCCAATCACACAAATGTAGAGCTGTGCTATGAGATTTCAGGAACCCTGTGCAAAATTTTATATCGAGGCCCCTGGTGCCCAACTATGTATTGTACATATCTTCTCACAATATGAATTAGCTATTATTTGTATAAGAGCACCCACAATAGAGAGGATTGAGCATACTCTTCACTCTCTCTCCTCTAAGAGGACATCCTCTCTATTGTGGGAATTATGTTGAATGTCCTCTTGTATAGAGGAAGATGAGTGTTTCCTCTAGTTTTAGAGGAAAGGAGACATAGGCCCTTGTGCCCATTAGCTACTATTTATTTGCCATGTGGATTATTGACATTTATTTTTTTCTTTTATAGCAAGTTAAAATGCAAATAAATTGGTAGATGATGAATAAGCGGATCATCTCTATTGTGGGCAAAAATATATGAGAAGATGATGAACATAGTGAAAATGAAGGTGGGTCATAGAGAATGTGTTGTGTCAAAAAATAAGAGAGTGAAAGAGAAAATAAGAGGATCCTTTCATCCTCTCTATTATGGATGCTCTAAGTGATATAAAAGTAAGGCAAATTTACATTAATTCGAGCATATTCGTCTTAAACTTATAATGTGTCGAATATGCCCATGCGATGAATAAGATAAAAGCAAGATACATAGGGAAAATAAACCAACTTGCTATACGACGTCGACAAATGACTAAATAACGTCGACAAAAAATAATGAACTACCTAAAACGCTCCTCCTTCTAACTTTCCTTTTATAACTCCCAACACCAAGTCTTTTCATATAATTCCCAAAACAGAAAATCGCTCACCAAAAATTTAAAAATCGTTTTTGAAATAAATTTTTTCCGTCATCATCGTTTCAACTTCCAACACCACCGCTTCAATTTCGACAATTCCGCCACCAAGTTAAACGATTCGACAATGTAAGTGCTCTTGATTACTTGAATTTTGTTTTTGTAATTTGTTAGGAGATTTATTTATCGTAGTTTTAATTATTGTTAGAACGGTATAGATCGATCCCCCGAACCATAGCCAATGTATGGCGGAAAATTTGAAAAAAAAAAAAGTGACGGCTGAACTGGGCGTGGAACAATCACGTCCAGACCTAGGTCCAGGGGCGACGGTTTCACGTCCAGACCTAGGATTGGGCGTGATGGTTTCACGTCCGGTCCTACGTTTGGACGTGAAACCGTCACGCCCAAACCTAGGTCTGGACGTGAAACCTTCATGCATGGACCTAGGTTTGGACGTGATTGTTCCACGCCCAGTTCAAAGCCGATACTTTTTTTTTTTCAATTTTTCCGTCTTTCCGTAAGTTAAATTCGTCGTTATTGTTTTAAAAAAAATATAATCTCCATCTTTTCGTAAGCTAAATTCGTCGGTGTTATTTTTAAAATTATAATCGTCAAAATTCCGTGAGCTAATTTCGTCTTTTATGAATATTAATTATTTTTTCCGGAAAGACGGAAAGTTTTTCTTAACAATAACGAGCATATTACCGTTGTTATAGTTAAAAAAAATTCCCGTCTTTCCGGAGAAAAATGTTGTCACTATTGTTTAAAAAAATATAATTTCCGTCATTCCGTATCTTTCCGTAAGCTAATAGTATTGTTTAATGAAGATATAATTTCCGTCATTCCGCTATTGTTTAAAAAATGAACTTAAATATCTTTAAAATCAATTAATATATGTAAATCCCCTAGTTTGAATTTTTTTTTGTGATAAGATGGCCGGTAAAGGGAAAGAGTTATTTACTAGTCGAGTTGATAACCGAGATGTCACCGCATCAGCACGTCGTCGGAAGACAAACCCGATTGTGAGTGAGGTAGCTCTGGTAGTTGGAGAGGGTAGTATTTATTCGTGGAATGATGATGACTTTGCGGAGGCGGATCGAGTTGTGGAGGCGCTAACTTCAACAATTTTCATTTTAAATTTGCAATCACACCACTGGAACGACGTGTTAGCCCTCATTAACGTGTCCCCATCCATATTTTTGGGACGTCTTCCACCTCTACGACATACAAAATAATCAACATGAAGCTCCGTCTTGCAACCCGTCTCTTGTTGCTTTCTCTTTTAATGCGAAACCCGAGTCGAAGTGCGGTTTGATATCCCCAATTAAAACCTTCTTTACTTGATCATATGAAAACTCGGTTTGTAGTAAAATGCTCGGAATAGTCGACACCCTCGCTACCAAAATCCTACACGATTTTCAAAAAATATCGCGTAAGTAATAGAAAAAAAATTACATATCGTGCCAAACCGAGACTTGGACGTGTAACATTCACGCCCAAACCTAGGCTTGGACGTGTATCATTCACGCCTGGACCTAGGTCTGGGCGTGAACAGTTCATGTCCACACCTAGGCTTGGACGTGAACTGTTCACGCCTGGACCTAGGTCTGGGCGTGAACAGTTCACGTCCAAGCCTAGGTTAGTCAAATGTTAGTTAGCTCGCGTCCCTGCTTACAATACAACACAAATTCTAATTTGTGACGGGTCAAATCCTCTCACAAAAAGCAAGTGAGTGGCAAATGGAGCTCTCCTCTTGCCTTGCCACTTGCTCTTTGTGACAGAAATTTGACTCGTTGCAAGCTTACGACGAGTCGCCCCATCATAGACAAGACTTTGCGACAAAACAAACCAAAGTTAAGAATCCTAAGATCAATATTAACGGACAACGACTGTTGAGTACATGACGTGTCAATGAACTGGCACAAGTCACAACTTGGAAGTTGTATAGTAAGCAAAAAGATTGAGGGTGTTTTAGTAAAAGGAAGTGGTCACTCCCTCCTTTAATGTACCTTTAAAAGGGAAGAGAGGTGCACCAGAAATATGTGTGACAGTTTGTTAGTTGATGTATTTTCCTTTCAAAACACTTGTCCTCCCACCTCTACTCTTTAATCTCTTCATTTCTTCCTCCAATACTATTCAACCTCCAAGTTTCTAGCACTTGTTACAGGTACGTATGAATTTCAATACTAATCATGTCGTGGTAACTTTCAAAACCTTTATTAAATATATTCCGTAATAAATTGTTTAGACTGTTTGACAGAGAGCAATGATGGAAAAAGTGAACTCCACTCTATCCATAGCGAGAACAAAATCTGACCAGTTAATGGAGAGCATGGCAGCCGCGATGGCGGGCATGAAATCCTCACCGTCAACAGCAGGAGAAGTAGAAGGAGAAGGGACACTGGCTTCAGACGGAAGTGCCACGCTCTCTCGAAAGTCGAGCAGAAGGATGTCACCAGGGCGGAGCAGTAGCCATAGGCAAAACTACAACAATAACATAAGAAAGACAAGGAGTGCTCAGCTGAAACTTGACTTTGACGAGCTCAGTGGCGGTGCCGCGCTTAGCCGAGCTTCAAGTGCCAGCTTGGGCCTCTCCTTCTCCTTCACTGGTTTCAATATGCCTCCTGAAGACATTGCTGACTCTAAGCCCTTCAGTGATGATGATATCCGTAAGTTTTATTTTATTTCCCTAAAATTCGATTATTTATAACTTGTGTCCTCAGCCCACACTTTAACTAGTTAATTATACAAAGATTCACAAGAATATATCAATAAATATAGTAAAATCCGAATTAAAAATCGCCCATGGTAGTATAACTTAAACTGCTATTTTTATCATAATATATAATGTCACATTTCTTTGGAGAGTATGATATCTTTTCTTTTATGGACTAGTAATTGCTAGTGAATTTTTACGAGTACTATTTTTCAAATATGGATATGTTATTTTGTTAGTATAGTTTAGTTTGAAACCCTCTTTTGAACTTGGATAATTGATTATGGTGGATTGTTACAAGTTAGATAAATTAATTAAACTTAAGAAACTTTTTTGCTAAGGTAGGTGATGAAACCAACACTTTTTTGTTATTGTTAAAAACTTTAATCAAAAAGTTTCACTTGATGAAAAGCAAATAGAGACGTGTCCAAAATACTTTCATTTGCGTACTATGAAAACCCATATCATCCTAACCCACAATAATGGTGTGAGTGCTTATTTGCGGCATGCATTCACATTTTATAAATATTAAATTTCAATAAAAGTAAGTTGTACAAATTTGGTCCCAACTTTCGTAGATGTAAAAATGATTCTTTAGTTGATTATATGAAACATACTAAAAATGGGATTTTTAGAATTCCAAACTAAAAATGACCTACAAAAATTGTCCCAGACCGTCACAATGTCTAATTTAAACTCAACATCAGTTCCTCATGTAAACGACGTTAATACAACATACTATATCAGAAATCCACCGGCTGACCGCCATCAAATGTCATTAAAAGTTTTATAAATATTGAAATTGGAGAAGTTATTAGAGATACTTATAATATATTTTTCTAATATCGCTAATATAATTTTTTCTAGTATTCTCTAAGTTAGTATTTACCCAAAATAACCAACGACATCATCTCGATTGACGTGTATTAGAATAAATGGAGTATATATATTATGGAAATCTAATCCAAGAAGCAAATAAAGCATATAAATGCTGATTAACAAATGATTACTATGATTAGTTAGTACAAATATATACTCCGTAGTTGATGAAAATGCATAAAGAACCAAAAAAACACACCCATACGTACTCGCGCTTTAATGTGAATTGAGTGAGTATAGAGTGGGCCCACATTCATGTAATTAGACAAGAGAAGAAAAAACATCTGGCTGTGTTCAATTCCCTGGTCGAACTTTCAAACTGGTTCCATTCAATATTGGCCAGGAATTTTGATGTATCTACTTAAAGACTTGAGGACCATTCAATTCAATTATTTCAAGCCTTAATTCTAGCTTCTATATCTCATGCTAGATTCGTAGATATATTTGATGCCGCCGGGTTTTGATTTATGTTAGTCGCCATAATTTAGATGTAATATGTCAACCAAAAAAATAAAAATATTAGATGTAAGATTTTTCGATGGAATTTATGTCACAAAATCTTGTTCCTCGCTTTTGATACATGATGAAATATTGTTCCTATTGTTGTTTGATGCAAGGTTAACTGATACCCTTAATCAATATATAAGATTAACGTGTAACCAAGCTAGTACTTTAATTCTACTACGGAGTAGAATATAGTCGTACCTAATTGAAAATGGGTATATCCGTAGTTAATGAAGATGGGTCGGGCTGTCTTGCACCAAGAGGCAACTGGGAACCCACTTGATTTCCCACTTGTTCTCTCGCTTGCCTTTTTGTGAGAGGTAACTCGACCGGTTTTCATTGAAAATGAATATACGCGTTTTCGACGAGAACTAGTGCTAGTAAAAAGGTAAAAACCTCACATACGTGACCAGAGAGTAAACATAATGCATGGCCTTGAATTTGGGTAGTATGTCGCAGTCACGGGAAAGTCCGTAATAGTCACAATCAAAATGGCCTCAACTCTCAAGCATAGTCTTATTGTTGGACCCTTTTAGGCCAATAATTCTAATAAGTAGGTCTGCCTTCATTCCACCAACTTGGCATCATGGCCATGTTGTAGAAACTTTAACGTCATACAAACCCAATAATGCACTCATTAATATGCAATTTGAGTAGCCCATATATAGTGTTGGAGTCTAATGGTTACAATGTGGGAGAAATTTGTGTAGGTTGTTTATGACTTGAAATTGTGTTTTTTAGATTTTGAGTCTGTCACCCTCGTTAAAAAAAGGGGTGACAGATATAAAAATATATATATATATGATTTGTAGGCTATTATTTATGCTTGGGGTTATCTATGTTTTTCAGACTCTTTTGTCTTTTATCCATGTTTTCGTGATGTCGTGCCGGGTTGGTCTTTTCACACTAGAGGTTAGTCCCTATGTGTTTTTAGTTTGTTTCTTTTATCCATGTTTTCCTCTATTGAATGCAGGCTAAAGATGCAACTAAATGCTCTAATAAATATGGTCATACCATAATAGAAAGTACTGTAATAAGACAGAATAAAACAGGATGAAATTGAATAAATAATGTTCAACTGTTGCAGCTGAGGATGTTGAAGCAGGGACACGTAAAAAAAGAATCGAAGCTGAACCAACATTGCCAATATATTTGAAGGTAACAGCAAAATACTGACTGCAATTGTGGATTACATTGCAGGTCACTTTTCTTTTTACCATATGTCCGTTAAAATTACGCGAAAAAAGAGCATCCATGATGTCTATCATCAGCATATTTTTGCACCCAAAAGGCAATATGGAGTCACTCACTACCTATCTATCTGAACAGGTTGTGGGTTGGCGGATTTTAGCTATACAGATCTTCGGAATCTTACTGAAATTGGATGTAACATGGTCAGGTTCCGTCTTGTACAGATCTCGTTTTATATGATGGTATGTACAAGACGTTTACACCTTCACAACAAAGACACACACTTAAAAACATAGATGACCCAAACATAGATGCATACATTCTTATGTGACCTTAATAGCCGACTCTAACAGACCTGACACAAAGTCGACAGAAAACAGAAGACTCTTAAGTAGACCTAAAGCCAAACATGAAAACACCTGAACTAAACAACCCGTTTGCTAGTTCTACATACTATGATCCAAAATTGATAGCCATGCAGCTAGTGAATATTATAGATAGCGCTAGAATAGGTTGTCAATCTTCTTTTTGGTGGGGGAGGGAGAATCAGAAACCTTTGTATGAGAGAGACGAAATGAAATCAACCCTTAGCCGGCTTCTGTACAGAGACTTCCTTCACGCTTAATTAATGTCTATCAAGAAAAGAATGGAAAACCAATCAGTTAAATTTGCTCACATTTTGCAGTTCAGAGATGTAACATATAAAGTGATTCTGAAAGGGGTGACAACATCAGTGGAGAAAGAAATCTTACATGGAATCACAGGAGCAGTGAACCCCGGAGAAGTGATAGCGTTAATGGGTCCTTCAGGGAGTGGAAAGACAACGCTGCTGAATCTTCTTGGAGGTAGAATAACTCAACCTGCACCGGGTGGTTCAGTAACTTACAATGACCAACCATACTCCAAATTCCTCAAAAGCAGGTACGCAGAATGCTTAAATATTAATCCGATATTATTAGGTATTTTAAAAGTAGCTAGAGAGACTATTTCCTAGCACTGAAACATGATGAGACAAAACAAAATGGCTCGTAAAACTGCTGTACATCTAGTGTTAGCAGTCGGTGGAGATAACTCTCAAGTCTCAACACTAATATCATAATTATAGGTCATCTAATGTTGTTACTTGTTAGATATAAGACTAAACATATGAGTATATGACTATAAAGAACTTATTGAACTTGCAGGATCGGGTTCGTCACCCAGGATGATGTACTTTTTCCTCACCTCACTGTCAGAGAAACATTAACGTATGCTGCCTATCTAAGACTGCCAAGAACTTTGACAAAGGAACAAAAAGAACTACGAGCTCTAGATGTCATTTGCGAGCTAGGGCTAGAAAGGTATTTGTCTTTCTAATTCAAGCATAACCACAGAGTCTAGCCTAGTTAAAGTCATTTCATGAGTTCACGAGCTAAACAAAACGCAAATATTTGCAGGTGTCAGGACACAATGATCGGAGGTTCCTTTGTCCGAGGAGTATCAGGTGGTGAGAGGAAAAGGGTTTGTATAGGTAATGAGATCATAATCAACCCTTCATTGCTATTTCTCGATGAACCTACCTCGGGATTGGATTCCACAACTGCTTTAAGGACCATCCAGATATTGCAAGATATAGCTGAGGTAACTGCATCCTTAAACCGTTAAAAAACTATGTCAACTGTCATCTGTCTTGTATAGACAATCTTCACCGTGATATCCCTTAAATCCGGAAGTGTGAGTAGTTTTTGTTACCTTACTCTTTCTTGCCTCAATACTTCACTTACTCGAAGATCTAATTTAGTCAATGGCATCTTTCAGGCTGGGAAAACGGTGATAACAACGATCCATCAACCATCTAGCAGACTGTTTCACAAATTTGATAAGTTGATCCTTCTCGGAAAAGGAAGCTTGCTTTACTATGGAAAAGCATCAGAAGTGATGACCTATTTCTCTTCCATAGGATGTTCTCCTATGATATCTATGAACCCGGCAGAGTTCCTGTTAGACCTTGCCAATGGGAACCTATCTGATGTCACCGTTCCTTCAGAGCTTGAAGATAAAGTGCAGATGTGCAACTCTGAAAATGAAACAGCCAACGGTAAACCATCTCCGGCAATAATCCATGAGGTAAGTCGTTTTCTATGAAAACATTTTCTTCTTTTACAGAAGAAAATAAAGAACAAATAACAGTGACACAAAGATGCTCATGTTTGTTAGTGAGGCAAAAGTTTGATGTTTAAAATTCAATGCAGTATCTTGTGGAGTCATATGAATCGCGAGTTGCTAAGAAGGAAAAGAAGAAGCTCATGGCTCCCATACCCATCGATGAAGAATTCAAAACACAGATATCGTTAGTAAAGCGAGAATGGGGCGCAAGTTGGTGGCAACAATATTCCATTCTATTCCGAAGAGGAATCAAAGAGCGAAGACATGAGTACTTTAGTTGGTTAAGGGTAACACAGGTTCTCGTCACTGCAGTTATACTAGGATTACTCTGGTGGCAATCGGATAGCAGAACTCCAAAGGGACTACAAGATCAGGTAAAATGCTATTCCCTCCTCCTTTATATATGTCGTCCTCGTTTGGCTATAGAGTTCAATTGTTGGTGAATAACTGTCGAATAAAGATTCGAGATTTACCGAAATTCAATTATAACGTTAACTGCTGTGGTAAATTACTGTGCAAACTGTATCTGAAGGTAACTCGTCCTTCAACTGTTGCAGGCAGGACTGCTTTTCTTCATTGCCGTCTTCTGGGGTTTCTTTCCGGTATTCACTGCAATTTTCGCATTTCCACAAGAGCGAGCCATGCTCCTCAAAGAAAGGGCAGCTGACATGTATAGGCTTAGTGCCTATTTCCTTGCAAGGACAACAAGCGACCTTCCCCTTGATCTCGTCCTACCTGTACTCTTCCTCCTGGTTGTCTACTTCATGGCTGGCTTGAGGCTTGATGCTGGAACCTTTATTTACACAGTGCTGACGGTTTTCCTCTGCATTGTAGCTGCACAGGTATGCAGAACTCTGACACCTATAAATAATCAGCAAATTACCTAATTCTTTTGTTAACAACTATGTGGTACAAGAACAGTATTTAATCTTAGTTAAATGCAGCCAAATAATAGCCAATATTGCCTCGAACTGCTGTAAAATGCAGTAGCATGGATCTTCAAAAAACTTTCAAGACGATCAGTGTTTGGTGGCAAGCCTTTTCTCGAAACACCATGGGTTAAACTCAATAATATTGACCTGTTGTCAATGACAGGGACTTGGATTAGCTATTGGGGCTTCACTAATGGACATTAAGAAGGCGACAACTCTAGGTTCTGTGACAGTAATGACCTTCATGCTAGCTGGTGGTTTCTTCGTGCAGGTAAGCACACAAATAATTTTACATCCGATTGCTAACATTCCGATATTGCAAAATTACTGGCACTAACCACCTGGTGTTCTTATTTGCAGAAAGTACCAATATTCATATCTTGGATTCGCTATATGTCCTTTAACTACCATACCTATAGGCTGCTTCTTAAAATTCAGTATGAGCATCGAATTCAAACCACGAGTTGGATGAGATATGACAATGGATTAGAGGAGATTGGTGCTCTTATTGCCATGGTCTTTGGCTATCGTTTATTGGCATATGTATTCCTGCGCAGAATGCGACTCAGTTCATAAGCTACACTGACTGCACTGTCAATAGAATTATAAGCAAGCCAGGTTTTTTTTTTCAGGTCACCCTTGTGGGATCGCCATGTTACGCCAAAGTGAAAATTATTCGATAAATCCAAGCTAGCAAAGGCTGATGCAACAGCGGTTCCTAATATCACAGTATTTGATCACTTTTTCCAGCCAAACATAGATCATAGAGATGCTGCAGGTTTGCTGTCTTATGTAACACAGAAAGCATGCAAGATGGTTTTTTCCCTGTAATCTCGGTCTCATGTTCTGTAACTTTTCCTTTAATATATGTTACTAGTCTCAACTCTTGCATTGATATCAAAAGTGTTTAAATATGTCTGAAATGCGCATATTCCAGCTGTATATAGTATATACTTCAGTGGTGATCATGCATGTACAACAGCCTCTCCCATTTACTAAAATAATCCTAATTTTTTTTTGATCCTCCATCAAATAAATACATTTAAACTTTCTAAATATTCACATGACACGAGACACGACATGTAATACTTCATGTGTGGGTTGCCTCCGAAGAGATTCATTGATAGGCTAAAACCTGACTAGTGCTTTAAGGGATTCAAAGCGGTGGAAACTACCAAACTGGAGTATGGTAAGAACAACCTCCTTCAACCATTTTCGAACACCCCGCGGGCCTCCCTCCGGAGGCTCGCAAGACGAGTCCTCGACCTCTTATTTCCAGATAAAGAACACGAGCCCCCACGGAAGGGGGTCTTCTTCGCTACTCATATAAACAAAGTGCACTTTCTTTTATGATTATCCATGCAAAAAAACTCCACAGTAAAGGGTGCCTGGTTGGGAGTAGTTTTTGAATGTGTGACCTCCTGGGAAGTTCTTGGGATGCGCATGAGTGAGCACAAAATGTGCTGGAAAGGACCCGTGCACCCGTTCTTGGGGTTTATTGGAGTTTAAACAATTGAATTAATAAAGTATTGTTTCTTTATTGTGAGTTTTGATATGTACTACTTCGGGCAAACGAGATGGTAGCATCCCAAAGTACTAAGGAGGTCTTGTGACAACCCTCGCGAATGCGGAAATATAAAACATACATGCATGTGAATTAAATAGCGGAAATAGGTATTTTTTAAAAACCTTTATACATGCAAGTTAAATAAAACGAGGAGTGTCAAAATATTACAAACTAAATAAAAATACCACAAGAGACGTAGTCTCTCAAAGTGTTAACAAAAGACAAAGTAATTAGCAACTAGCTAATATCGTCTAGAGATGAAACTTCCAGGGACAACGCCCGCTAGCTCACACCCGAACCCCAAAACATCATATCCAAAAAGGCATCCAAGCAAGCAACCTGTTCATTCATGAAAAACATGAACGCCACAAAGTGCCGTGGGGAGTAACTCCGGTTCTCCCAGTCCATATCTACCTTAAACGTACCTATAAGGAAATCCAAAAGTAAATCAGCATATAGATATATACACATGTGAGTTGGGCGATAAGAATAGAAGGCAATTCTATAGAAATGATAAGAACATAAGAGTGCACAATCCCGAATTCCATCATGATTTCAAAGACTCGGGAAAGACACTCTTAGGCAATCGAATACGCTCACTAGGGTTTGCATCTCACCGTTAGCGGTATAAGATTGATAAGATTGAGACTCGACAGACAAACCAAGTCAAGTCATGCGATGATCACAATAAATCCAACATATAATCATCCATTCACGAACCAAGACAATGACGGTGTCCAATCATGCAATGACCATGAACAATATCATGAAATCACGCATTCAAAGAACGACACAAGACGACAACTCTCACTGTAAATGAAACGCACTAGCATCGTGTACATGGCAAGTATGATTAAAAGGCTTCATCAACGGATGACATTTCCCTCACTCATACACATGACCTTTTTTCGTATATGTAGACTATTTCCTCCTCCTGGTAAGACGACGATGAATAATCGGTCCTAGTCTAACCTGGCCAGACTCTCTCGAATAAAATCATGTTCCGATTCGACAAACGCGATAAAG
Source organism: Heliosperma pusillum (assembly GCA_022085475.1). NCBI lineage: Eukaryota > Viridiplantae > Streptophyta > Magnoliopsida > Caryophyllales > Caryophyllaceae > Heliosperma > Heliosperma pusillum. The sequence continues at coordinate 20,929 of JAIUZE010045672.1, read as the reverse complement.
CGTTTCGCATCCAAGACTCGGTCTTACAAAATAAACGCCGAGTACCCCAAATTCGGTAGATCAATTCACGAAAGAGGCGGAAAAGAGCTAAAGCCTCATAACAAGCGGTACGCTACATGCAAATAACACCACCTCGCAAGTACACAACATTTGACGGCCGGGTCGATCAACGCAATGCGTTCAACTCATAACAACGTCGTCTTATGCCCACTAACACATGCATTTAAGCAGTAGGATACCTCTCCGTTCCGACATTCCAGCCTTACGAACGGGAAGGTAGCCAAGGGAATGAGAGTACAAAGCACCAGACAAAACCGTGCTCAAACCGTATCATTTGTAAAAACCGACTCAAAGTGGGACATAGCAAAAACCGTCACAAAACATGTGATACAAGCGAATGAAATATCATATATCCAAAACATGAGTATTATAAGTCACTACGTAAAATTATACGATAAACGGATCATGCGAACTATTATAAATTACGAGTTTTAGAAATTTTATGAAAAACATATTGCCGTGTTCCAGGCCGGTCACTGGACCGGCGGCCGGTGGGCCGGCTCAAAGCACAAGGCAAAAACCAAAAATCATAGAAAACAGGGGAATGTGTTCTAGGCCGGTCAATGGACCGGCGGCCGGTCGACCGGCTCAGAGCACCCCTATACAAAAATTCCCAAAAACTTCAATATTGTTACTGATGTGTTCCCAGCCGGTGGGCAGACCGGCGGCCGGTCGACCGGCAGGGAACACCCCTTCACCCGTGAGCCTTCCTTTCTTAACCAATTCATTTCAATTCTCAAATATACTTCTAATAATCATCAACAATCAATATATATCATCAACATTCATCATATAACAACATTCATTGATCATAACATGATTCCTAAACTTCTAATCGTATTATAAATACGATTTCTAGCATATAAAGCATGTAAAACACGTAAATGATATCGAGTAACCCTTCACCGTTACCTTTAAGCGTCTTTACTAATCGTCAAGCTCCTCTTCAATAAGGTAATAGTCTTTGTCGGGATCTTGGAGGTCACCACCTACAAATAGATCATAAAAGATGAATGAAATTCATCTTGAGAAAGACGGAAAGTTTGAAAATCGAGAAAGACGATACTTTTAATATGAATACGGATAGAGGAAGGTAAGGGGAGAGGAATGAGACGGACTTACGTGAATTCTAGCAAGTAACGAATGAGCTAGGATGATTCAAAGATCGAAAAAGCTATGGAGGCAAGGGTTTGAGTTTTCTTAAAGAGGAAGAAATGTTTGTGTTTGTGTTTGAGTAAGAAATAGGTTAAGGGAGTGAGTGGAGTATGAAGGGAAAAATTCAAGGAAAGTCAAACTCGCCTTAAGACGGGATTCTCATGGAATACTAGCGAAATTCAAATGCGAACTCGGAAATTATAAATTCGACTCGAAACAATAAATTCCAAATTAAAACTTAAATTTGCTGAAAAGATTTCGTAAAATATTTCTACTAGAAAAATAGGGTACATTTCCGGGTGTTACAATCACCCCACCTTTTAAAAAGTTTAGCCCTCGAAACTTGAGGGAAAATAGAAATTACCTTACTCGAAAAGACTCGGATATTTACTACGCATAGAAGCTTCGGTTTCCCAAGTCTCTTCTTCGACATTTGCACTTCTCCACAAGATTTTCACCAAAGGAACTACTTTACTTCTCAACTTTCTATCCTTACGATCTAGAATGCGGATCGGCTTCTCTTCAAAGGATAAATTCAGTTCAAGCTCGGGCAATTCCATTTGAAAGAAATGGCTTGGATCACTAACATACTTTCTCAATTGAGAAACATGGAAAACATCATGAACCTTAGCCAAATTCGGCGGCAAATCCAACATGTAAGCAACGGCACCAATCCTTTTCACAATATCAAAGGGTCCAATGTATTTCGGGCTCAATTTACCCTTAACACCAAACCTTTTAATACCCTTCATTGGAGATACCTTCAAGAATACTTTATCCCCAAAATCAAATTCTAAAGGCCTTCTTCGGATATCGGCATAAGACTTTTGACGGTCTTGAGCGGCTTTCATTCTATCACGAATGACCTTCACATTATCAATGGTTTCAACAAGAACATCGGGGCCTAAGTCACGAACATCACTCAATTGATTCCAACATATAGGACTCTGACATTTCCCGTCCATAAAGCTTCATATGGAGCCATCTTGATAGATGCATGATAACTGTTGTTGTAAGAAAACTCCACCAACGGTAGACTGTTTTCCCAACTAGACTGGAAAGTCAAGAGCACAAGCTCTAAGCAAGTCTTCTAAAGTCTGAATAGTCCTCTCAGTCTGACCATCCGTAGCGGCATTAAAAGCAGTACTCATCAACAACTTACTACCCATGGCTTCTTGCAAAGCTTTCCAAAATCTCGAACAGAATCTCGGATCTCGGTCGGATATAATCTCCATAGGAACTCCATGATATCTAACAATTTCATCCACATAGGCTTTTGCTAATCGGTCCAAACTCCAAGTTTCTTTGATCGGAATAAATCTAGCACACTTGGTCAACCGATCAACAACAACCCAAACGGCATCTTTACCACCAACAGTCCTCGGCAAAGCCATAACAAAATCCATAGAAATAGATTCCCACTTCCAAAGCGGAATATCCAACGGTTGTAGCAATCCACCGGGCCTCTTGTGTTCAATCTTCACCTGTTGGCAAGTAAGAAATCTTCCAACATAAGATACGACATCACCCTTCAAGTTTGGCCACCAAAATTGTAGCTTCAAATCCTTGTACATCTTATCACCTCAGGGGTGAATAGAATAAGGGTAAAGGTGAGCTTCATCAAGAACTCGCTTCCTCAAATCAAGAGCATTAGGAACATATAAACGACTATGGAAACGAAGAACACCTTCATTATCAAACTTGAAATCTTTACCTTTACCTTCAAGAAGTTTGGCTTGAATAGACTTGTAGGTAAGATCATCAACTTGGCTTTCGCGGATTTCACGGAGAAACACAGGTTCGGCAATCATAGCACCAACATGAACAAATCCACGCTCTACGAATTCCAAACTCAATCTTCGAAACTCGGCACAAAGATCAACAGGTAATACATGCATAGCATTTAAAGCATGAGAAGTCTTCCTACTAAGAGCATCAGCAACAACATTTGCCTTCCCTTCATGATACAATAACTCAAAATCATAATCGTTCACCAATTCCAACCATCTGCTTTGCCTCATATTCAACTCTTTTTGAGTAAATATGTACTTCAAACTCTTGTGATCGGTGAAGATACGACAATGAACTCCAATTAGGTAATGTCTCCACACTTTCAAAGCATGAACAACAGCGGCCAATTCTAAATCATGAGTAGGATAGTTCACTTCATGAACTCTCAACTGCCTTGAAGCATAGCCACCACTTTCCTATTTTGCATAAGAACACAACCCAATCCCATTTTAGAAGCATCACAATAGACATCAAAGTCTACTCCATCTTCAGGCAAAGTCAACACCGGAGCGGTAGTTAACCTCTTCTTTAACTCTTGAAACGCTGCTTCACAAGCTTCATTCCATAGGAATTTGGTTTCCTTCTTCAATAACTGAGTCATCGGTCTAGCAAGCTTAGAGAAATCCTTGACAAATCTTCGGTAATAACCAGCTAAACCAAGAAAACTTCGAATCTCTCTAATGTCAGTCAGACTCTTCCAATCAACAACGGGCTCAATTTTAGAACGATCCACCATTACACCTTCTTTAGAAATCACATGCCCAAGAAAGGACACCTTAGGTAACCAAAATTCACACTTGGAAAACTTAGCATACCACTTTTGACGACGTAGAACACCCAAAATAATCCTCAAATGAATAGCATGCTCTTCTTCGGATTTGGAGAAAATAAGAATATCATCAATGAATACCACCACACACTTGTCAAGATACTCACTAAATGTGCGGTTCATTTGATCCATAAAGATAGCGGGAGCATTCGTCAACCCAAATGGCATTACCTTGAACTCATAATGACCATACCTCGTACTAAAAGCGGTCTTTGGAATATCAACATCTCTAACCGGAATTTGATGATAACCGGATCTCAAATCGATCTTCGAAAAAGTAGAAGCACCCATTAATTGATCAAACAAATCATTAATTCTCGGTAAAGGATACCTATTCTTGATTGTAATCCGATTCAATTCACGATAATCAATGCAAAGTCTCATCGAACCATCTTTCTTCTTTACAAAAAGAACGGGAGCACCCCAAGGCGAGGCACTTGGTCGAATAAAACCCTTCTCTATCATATCATCTAGCTGCTTCCTTAATTCCTTCAATTCGGACGGAGCCATACGATAAGGAGCTGTGGCAATTGGACCAGAGCCAGGAACAAGATCAATAGAGAATTCAACATCACGCTCGGGAGGAATCCCGGGCAAATCTTCGGGGAATACATCAATGAATTCTTGAACAATAGGCACAACTTCAATACTTGGCAAAGAGGTATTTGAAGAAGTCACAACACACAAGAATGCTTGGTGACCTTTTCTAACCATACTTACCAACTTCATCGCGGAAATTAAAGACACACCTTTACGGGGATGAGATCCCTGATAGGTTATTCTAACACCTAAAGGACTCTTTAAATAAATCTTTTGGTCAAGACACTCGAACCTAGCATGATACATAGCTAGCCAATCTATACCTAAAATAATATCAAACTCTCCTAGAGGAAACTTAAGGAGATTCGCGGGAAAGATAGAACCCGCAATAGATATAGGTACATTTGGATAAAGGGTTGAACAAGAGATAATATCTCCGGATGGTAAGGATATGGGAGTATCCTCACTAGATGTAGGCTTGAATGATAATTTATTAGCATAGGTTGATGACACAAAAGACATTGAAGCACCGGTATCAAATAAAATAAGACACGGTTGCTCTAAGATTGAGAACATACCCGCAATAATCTCGGGATGAGCATCGGCTTCAGCACGGCTCATGACAAAGATTGAACCCTTAGGTTTAGGAGGAGGAGGGGGAACTTCCGATCGGGGCAATCCTCATAACGATGACCACCCTTTTGACAAAATAAGCACACATATGGTCGGTTGGAACAAGTTCCACCGGGGTGTAGAGGAAGTCTACACCGGTTGTAAAAGCGAGCTTGAGCTTGAGGAGCATAAGGCCTATGAGCCACATTTGAAGTAGCTCTAGGAATAAAAGGAGAAGAATTTCTTGCATTTGTATTGGAAGAAGGATTAAACCTCCTCTTGTTAGCATAGGAATTAGAAGAAGACGGAATAAACGGCCTATTCCCAAAAGCATTCGGCCTAGGAGCTTAAGAAGGAGAGGGATTATTCATTAAAGCTTCATCTCTTATAGCCTTCATTGAATTTTCAGCCTATAAGGGATCATCATAAAGATCTCCAAAGGACGCAGTACCCCTTCTCACTTTACTTTGAAGAACGGCACTCAACTTATTACGATAATAGAATGCTCGGTCTTCATCATCACGGATAAGCGTCGGAGCGAAATGAGCGAGCCTATTAAACTCCGTAGTAAACTCTTGAGCTGATAGGTTGCCTTGTTTAAAATCGATGAACTCTTTAAGCCTTTGCTGTTTAAGCTCTTTAGGATAAAATCTCCCTTCCACGAGAGCTTTAAAGCAAGCCCAGTTAAAGTCCTCTTCAAGAACAGCGGTGGCACTTGTGATAGCCCACCAATTGTCGGCTTCCCTCACCAGAAAATGCTTTGCGATCCTAACCTTGTCCTCTTCTCGGACTTGGTATAGATCGAATTGCCTCTCCATCTCACGGAACCAATCGGATAACTCCGTCAGATCCGGTTCTCCACCATATGGTACGATCTTACTTCTCGCTATTTGTCCAGCTACCCATGCGTAGCCACCTTGATGGTTATCTTCCCTTCTAGGGGGAACTTGGTTGGCATTAGCTAACGCGGCATCTTGCTGATTTTTCAGCACTTGAGTAAGAGCTTCCATCATAACGTTCTCAGCTAATCATGGTCTAACCATCTTCATAAGAAACAAAAAACAAATTAAGTTACTCCTATCAATTAGCATAAACAAATAGACTACCAAGTAAAGTCCTTAACTTCTACCCAAATCTCTCATTTATTAGTTTAGGTCAAGTAGTTTAAGTTAGGCTTCACGTGTGTGCGTCGGGAGCGATAAAAAGCTCTGATACCAACTGTGACAACCCTCGCGAATGCGGAAATATAAAACATACAAGCATGTGAATTATATAGCGGAAAATACAGTATTTTAAAAACCTTTATACATGCAAGATAGAAAAATACGAGGAGTGTCAAAATATTACAAACTAAATAAAAATACCACAAGAGACGTAGTCTCTCAAAGTGTTAACAAAAGACAAAGTAATTAGCAACTCGCTAAACAACGTCTAGAGGTGTTTCATCCAGGGACAACGCCCGCTAGCTCACACCCGAACCCAAAATAGCATAAGCAAAAAGCCATCCATGCAAGCAACCTGTTCATTCATGAAAAACATGAACGCCACAATCAGTGGGGAGTAACTCCGGGTTCTCCCAGCCATATCACAATAAAAGTACATATAAGGAAATACAAAAGTAAAATCATGCATATATAGATATACATGTGAGTTACGATAAGAATAGATATGCAATCCAATATAAAATGATAAGATCATGTGGAAATCAAATCCGAAACCATCATGTTATTCAAAGACTCGGGAAGGACACTCTTAGGCAACCGAATACGCTCACTAGGGCTTGCATCTCACCGTTAGCGGTATAAGATTGATAAGGTTGAGAATCGACAGACAAACCAAGTCAAGTCATGCGATGATCACAATAAATCCAACATATTATCATCCATATACGAACCAAGACCTTGACGGTGTCCAATCATGCAATGACCATGAATATATCATGAAATCACGCATTCAAAGAACGACGACACAAGACGACATCTCTCACGGTAAATGAAACGCACTAGCATTGTGTACATGGCAAGTATGATTAAAAGGCATCCACGGGATAAAGCATTTCCCTGAACTCATACACGATGCTACATTTCGTATATGTAGACTAATTTCCTCCTGGTAGCACGACGATAATAAATATCCGGTCCTAGTCTAAACCTGGCCAGATCTCGGAATAAACCGTGTTCCGATTCGACATGCGATAAACATTTCGCATCCAAGACTCGGTCAATCATAGACGCCGAGTACCCCAAATTCGGTAGATCAATTCACGAAAGAGGCGGAAAAGAGCACAAGCCTCATAACAAGCGGTACGCTACATGCAAATAACACCACCTCGCAAGTACACAACATTTGACGGCCGGGTCGATCAACGCAATGCGTTCAACTCCCAACAACGTCGTCGTATGCCCACTAACACATGCAATTAAGCAGTAGGATACCTCCCCGTTCCGACATTCCAGCCATACGAACGTGGACGTAGCCAAGGGAATGAGAGTACAAAGCACATACCAAAATAGTGCTCAAACCGTAACATTTGTAAAAACCGACTCAAAGTGGGACATAGCAAAAACCGTCACAAAACATGTGATACAAGCGAATGAAATATCATATATCCAAAACATGAGTATTATAAGTCACTACGTAAAATTATACGATAAACGGATCATGCGAACTATTGTAAATTACGAGTTTTAGAAATTTTATGAAAAACATATTGCCGTGTTCCAGGCCGGTCACTGGACCGGCGGCCGGTGGGCCGGCTCAGAGCACAAGGCAAAAACCAAAAATCATAGAAAACAGGGGAATGTGTTCTAGGCCGGTCAATGGACCGGCGGCCGGTCGACCGGCTCAGAGCACCCCTATACAAAAATTCCCAAAAACTTCAATATTGTTACTGATGTGTTCCCAGCCGGTGGGCACACCGGCTGCCGGTCGACCGGCAGGGAACACCCCTTCACCCGTGAGCCTTCCTTTCTTAACCAATTCATTTCAATTCTCAAATATACATCTAATAATCATCAACAATCAATATACATCATTAACATTCATCATATAACAACATTCATTAATCATACCATGATTCCTAAGCTTCTAATCGTATTCTAAATACGATTTCTAGCATATAAAGCATGTAAAACACGTAAATGATATCGAGTAACCCTTCACCGTTACTTTTAAGCGTCTTTACTACTCGTCAAGCTCCTCTTCAATAAGGTAATAGTCTTTGTCGGGATCTTGGAGGTCACCACCTACAAATAGATCATAAAAGATGAATAAAATTCATCTTGAGAAAGACGGAAAGTTTGAAAAGCGAGAAAGACGATGATTTTAACATCAATACGGATAGAGGAAGGTAAGGGCAGAAGAATGAGACGAAATTACGTGAATTATAGGAAGTAACGAATGAGCTAGGATGATTCAAAGATCGAAAAAGCTATGGAGGCAAGGGTTTGGGATTTCTTAAGGAGGAAGAAATGTTTGTGTTTGTGTTTGAGTAAGAAATAGGTTAAGGGAGTGAGTGGAATATGAAGGGAAAAACTCGCCTTAAGACGGGATTCTCATGGAATCTCGCGGAAATTCCAAATACGAACTCGGAAATTCTAAATTCGACTCGGAACATAAAATTCTAAATTAAAACTTAAAATTACTGAAAAGATTTCGTAAAATATTTCTACTAGAAAAAAGGGTACATTTCCGGGTGTTACAAAATTCGATTAAGTTTATTTTTCAATTATGCGATAATTGACTAATAAATTTATATCTTTTTTTAATAAGATTAAATAAGATTTAACTTAGTAATTAATCGTTAAATTACTAAATTAGTTGAGGTTTTAAGATAGAGGTAATTAGTTAATTATATTTACAAAGAGTTGTAAAATAAATAAACTAAGCATTGTGGGACCCATTATATATTGATATAATGGTAAAATATTACTTAAAATGTTAAGTACATATTATTCATTTTTTTTTGTCATATAATTGTTATATGATCAAATTAACACTTAATTATACAAGATAATTAAGCATATGATTAATAAGTATTTGTGGGACAAATATCAAAAATCAAAATGGATCAAAATAGCCTTCACATGGCCGGTTATGACATAGTGGAGGGTGATGATGGTTGCTCTTATTCATACTCACAAGCAACATGTGCTTATGACATGAATAGTAAACCTAAAATCATTTTATTCACTACAACACATTACCACTTTGCATGACAATAAAATAAGAAGAAAATATCACTCTTTTGGTGATACATGAGCCGGCCCTCATGGCTATAAAGAGAACAATTGTTGTTCAATTTATTAATAGTTCATTCTTGCTTATTTCATACATCTCTCAAAAACTCTTCATCTCTCTAAAAACTCTCAAATACTAATATTTCTTAAGTATTACTAGTGTAGTAATATAGTCTAATATTAGTAGTATAATATCTATCTTATTATCTAGTTAATAATAAGGGTAGATTATTTGGTGTCATCTTGGTGCATCTTAAAGGAGATCTTCTAGTTTGGAGATTACTTGTGTTCATCCACATTTATAGCTCAAGAACAACAAGAAGGAGTTCTTGTTGTGCCCATATATTTTCCATATCAATGTGAGGAAATTTCTTCTTTTATATAAATGTCTTTATAATTGCATGCATGTTACATAGATCATTATAAACTAAATTAATAAGTAATTTAGTAAATAATTAGAGGAGTATAATTAAGGTCTATGGACTTTCATGTGGTATCAGAGCTAGCTTGTAGCATGCATGTTCATTTTGGACATTTTTATTAAAGTTATAAGATAACTAATAAATCAAAGATTTTGAGTTAAAATACGATTCTGACGACTCTTTTTGGTGCATGTATACCTACTGACCTCAAAATGTTTGTGGTCAAATTTCGTGATTTTAGCGATTGATTTGCTATTTATTTTGATTTTTGGCTTATAAACAGAGTAAACATGCATTTTATGAGTTAAAAGTTAACTAAAAATAGTTTCATGTTGATTCTGGCCATGAAATTTTAATATGATCTCACATGCATGTCTTATATATCGTATGTAAAATGTTGTGACTTTTAATTAAGTATTGCATGTTTATTGATTTTTATACGATAATATGAGATTATAATGTTCATAAAGTTGAAACATCATTTTCTGGTCTTGAAAATTTTTGGTACATTTTAAATTCTGATGTTGATACTCTTGGTAAAATTTTATAATTTATTTCACTGTTTTACTATATTTAATGTTTTTTATTTGATAAAACCATTAAATACTAAGTTATTTGTTCATAAAATTAATTTAAATTTTTTGAGCAAATGTTTTTACTTTTAGAGTTCCTGGATTTGTTCCAGAATGTACAAAATTTTTGTTTTCATTTTTTATGATGTTTATATTTTATTTTGGTTTTATTTCATATTTGTTATGATTAAACCGTAATATTTAGCAAATCAAATCAAATCGATCTTATTAATGACCAACAAAATTAGTAGTGACTAATTTTGAGTTCTAAATCTGTTTAGTTAATTATTTTGAATTTAAATGAGATATAAATGTTGATATTGATTTTTAATGGTTAAAAATCAATAAATCCCGGAAAAAATCGAGCTACATTGAGCATGAATGTGTTTAGGGCGATTTTGGTATGAATTTTGCAGCAATTTATTTTATTTATGGTTGAATGAATGTCATTTATTTAATAATTTATGCAAATTTTGTACTTAGTATGGCCTAGTTATTTTTAATCGTTATTACCCGTAATGTAAGGGAATAACGGTTTGGTTGTAATTTTATTGCGATCTCGTATCGCCGGTTTGTATAAATTAATAATTTTATTTCATAGAATAAATGTATAATAGGAATTTGTATATTTGTATATTTGTAATTATTTTTAAGAAGATCGGTGACTCCCTCAAGACGGTGCCATTTTGGAAGGTGTTCCAACTGAAGAGGCAAGGGACCAAGGAGTTGGTTTCCGAATTTGTAACTATCTAGTTAATTTTGATTAGCTAGGTGGCCATACTAGGATTTTATTGTTGCTTGGTTGCTTGCTTTATTTCCGCTTATGCCAAAATCGTCACACATGCATTTTATTTACCGTTATTGTCAATTCAACGTTATTCGCAACTCACCGACTTAGTTCACTTATAGGGAATTAATAACTAAATTGACAAGATCTCTCACATGTTTAAAAAAATTGAGATTAGCCTTACCAATTAATAACACCTATGAATCCCGTGTTCATTAGGGCTACCACGCTCGTGGGTCCCTTTTTTTACCTCGGGTAAGTAGGGTGATACGATCACAAGCTAAAACTGGATTGGACTCAACGAGATAAGCGTTATCTTGGGACTAGGAGATGGATTTAGTTGAAATCCGTCAACCAAGAGTTCTAAGGGTAGAATTAGTCAAGTAATGACTTACCATTTCTAGATAAAGGTAGCATGCGATGACTATTTTTATTTAAAAGATGGGTCTTGGAATCATTTATATAATTTAGTGAGAGGTCATTATATGAATGCTAAACTTGTTAAAATGTTTTTCAAGTAAATTAACAATGAATGTTTATATATTTCTTTTTGTTGTAGTTACCATATTCGCATAATGTCGACATCATCAAACGCTGCAACCTTGGGTAAGGACTCATGGTTGAGATCCGTCATGGACAAGTGTGTCCTAAAGGATGACGGAAGTAACTTCGTTGAATGGGAGTCAACGATCAAGAGCGCCGCGTTATCCGATAACGTGCTTCGCTACTTGGTCGAAGAGCCCCCCACCGAACCCGCGCTAAGATCGTCCGCGGTGGTTCGGGCCGAATATGATCTTTATTTGAAGATTGCTAATGACGTCAAGAATGTCTTGATTTGGTCAATCTCACCCAAACTCAAACTCCAATTGATATCTCTCAATGCATATGCGATATTCACGAGGATTACGTCGATGTTTTCGCAAACTCCTCAAATTCTCCAATATGAGGCGGCTACGAAATTCTTTGACACCAAGCTTCAAAGGGGCCAAAAGGTTGGCCCACACGTCCTCAAAATGGTTGAGCACACGGACACCTTAGAGCGTCTAGGGTGCAAAATTCCGAAGCAATTGGTGGTGGGTAAGATCCTTCATTCACTCACACCTAAGTTCACCCAATTTAGGGTGAACTATAACATGAATGGCATGGACAAGAGTTTCCATGAACTCCATGCACTCCTCACCCAAGCGGAGAGGGACATGGAGGCTAGTGGGAGTGAACCCAAGGATGTTCTTTCCATGAAAATGAAGAACATGAACCTTGGGGTGAGGAAGGACAAGGGAAAGGGTAAGACTCTTTTCAAGAAATCCGGCAAGGGAAAGGCCAAGGTCTTTTATAAGGCCAAGCCCAAAGTCAACAAACACGCGGAGGCGGATTGCTATTATTGTAATGACAAAGGGCATTGGAAACGCAATTGCCCCAAGTACTTGAAAGACAAAAAGGACGGTTGTGTGACAACGTTAGGTAAAATTCTTTCATCACTCTATATGATAGATATTAACTTTGCTAGTACATCTTCTTGGGTATTTGATACCGGTTGTGGTTCTCACCTTTGTAATCATGTACAGGGGCTGAGGGACGTGCAAGCACTAGCCAAGGGTGACGTGGACCTGCGCATGGGAAATGGAGCTAAGGTAGCCGCAGTTTCCGTGGGCACCTACGTTCTTCTTTTGCCTAATGGTTTAGAGTTGTATTTAAATAATTGCTATTATGTACCAACTCTTACCAAGAACATTATCTCCATTTCCGTGTTAGACATGGAAGGATTTTCATTTTGCATTAAGAACAACTGTTGTACTTTTTCACTTAATGAAATGGTTTATGGCGAGGCCATTTCTATTGGAGGTATTTATGTTCTAGACATTGCAAAAGAGGTCTATCATGTAGAAAACAAGAAGCTCAAAACAGGTGAACCTAATCAATCATACCTTTGGCATTGTCGTTTAGGGCACATAAACGAACGACGCATAAAGAGACTTGTTTCATCGAAAGTACTCAAACCTTTCGATTACGAATCTTATGGCGTATGCGAATCTTGTCTTCTAGGCAAGATGACTCGTGCTCCTTTTACGGGAAAAAAGACACGAGCAAGTGAAGTATTAGGACTTATACATACGGATGTATGCGGTCCAATGACTATCCAAGCCAGAGGTGGTTATCACTACTTCATTACTTTTACCGACGACTTGAGTAGATATGGATATGTCTACTTGATGAGGCATAAAAGTGATGCTTTTGAAAAATTCAAATAATTTCAAAATGAAGTAGAAAACCAATTGAATAAAAAGAATAAAGCCCTACGATCCGATCGTGGTGGTGAATACTTGAACAATGAATTTGATTCACCCCTAAACACTGTGGTATAGTAATCACAATGGACTCCTCCTGGAAACACCTCACTTAAATGGTGTGCTCCGAAAAGAGAACTCGAACTTTAATTAGATCTGGTTCGTCTATGGATGAGCTGACAGAGCTGCCGGATTATTTTTGGGGTTTTGCTATCTTATACTTCAAATATTTTCCCACTAATCGAAGGCCGACTAAAGCGGCAAAACAGACCTCGCCTATGAGATATGTGACAGGGAAGTCCCTTATTTGTCGTTTATGAGAAATTATGGGATGCAGCTTTTGTTAAGAATAAGTCTGACGATAAACTCGCACCCAAATCTGACAAATGTCTTTTTGTAGGATATCCAAAGGAATCACGTGCTTATTACTTCTACAATAAACACGAGGACAAAGTGTTTGTGTCTCGTGATGCAGTCTTTTTAGAAAATGATTTTATTTCTAAAAGGCAGAGTGGGAGAAAATTTGAACTTGATGAAGTCCAAGAGCCACAAACCAAAAAGAACGACGAGGAAAACGTCCCCTCTTCGTCTGGTACTGTCATTATTCCTTCGGAACCTAGGAGGTCAAGCAGAATTAGTCATCAACCTGATAGATACCTTGGTATTATAGAGGAAGGTGATGACTATAATTTGCTACTTTTTGAAAGTAACGAACCTACTACCTACAAAGCAGCCATTTGTAATCCCGGCTCAAAGCTATGGCTAGGAGCCATGCAATCCGAAATGGATTCTATGTACGACAATCAAGTATGGGACTTGGTTGATTTACCTAAGGAGGTACGACCTCTTCAGTGTAAGTGGATCTATAAGATCAAAAGTGGCATAGATAAACATAATGATGTTTACAAAGCTAGATTGGTGGCAAAAGGTTTCACCCAAGTTCATGGTCTTCTCTATGACGAAACCTTCGCCCCAGTCGCCATGCTTTGATCCATAAGGATTATCTTAGCGGTTGCCGCATTTCATAATTATGAGATTTGGCAAATGGATGTCAAAACTTCTTTCTTGAATGGGATTCTAGAAGAGGAAGTGTACATGACACAACCTGAAGGTTTTGCGGATCCATCAAACCCTAAGAAGGTATGCAAGCTTAAGAGATCCATCTATGGTCTTAAACAAGCATCCAAGTGTTGGAATCATCGTTTCGATCATGTATTAAACAAAATGGTTTCACTCGAAGCGTCGAGGAACCGTGTTTATACATGAAGTTTAGTGGGAGTAAAGTAACTTTTCTAGTCTTGTATGTAGATGACATACTACTCATTGGGAATGATATTCCAATGCTCACTTCTGTAAAAGAGTGGCTAGGAATACATTTCCAAATGAAAGACTTAGGAGAGGCCCAGCGCATCTTAGGTATCCGGATCTATAGGGATAGATCTAAAAGGATACTAGCATTAAGTCAAGAGACTTATATTGATAAGATTCTTGATCGGTTCAACATGAAAGACTCTAAGAGAGGCTTTTTCCTATGGGAAGTGGGATCACTTTGAGCAAGTCAGAGTGCCCTACGAAAACCGAGGAGATTGAACGCATGAAATTGATCCCTTACGCTTCAGCCGTTGGATCAATCATGTATGCTATGATGTGCACTCGTCCCGACGTTGCATATGCTTTGAGCATGACAAGTCGTTACCAAGCAAATCCAGGTGAGAGTCACTAGATAGCCGTAAAGAACATCCTTAAGTACTTAAGAAGGACTAAGGATTCGTTCTTAGTGTTTGGAGGCGAGACTGAGTTACGTGTAAAGGGTTACACATATGCCAGTTTCCAAACAGATAGGGATGATATGAAATCCCAATCCGGCTACGTTTATATGATGAATGGAGGAGCTGTTTGCTGGAAGAGTTTCAAGCAAAGCGTTACAGCGGATTCTACAACAGAAGCAGAGTACCTTGCAGCGTCTGAAGCTGCAAAGGAAGCTGTGTGATTCGGCAATTTTTGGAAGGACTAACAGTAGTCCCTACTCCTAACTGCCAAAGATCCTATCACAATTTATTGTGATAACAGTGGGGCTATTTTTCAAGCAAAAGAGCCCAAGTCTAGTAACAAGTCTAGACATGTACTTAGGAAATATCATGTAATAAGATATTACGTGGACACAAAAGAAATTGACATTTGTAAGGTTGGGACAGATGACAACATTGCTGATCCTTTAACCAAGCCTTTGTCAAAGGCAAAGCATGATGGTCATGTCGTCATAATGGGATTGAGACGTGTACCAGAGTTCCTTTAGATTATAAAATATGTAATAATTGAATGTTGTATTAATTATTTCATATATGATAATTGCATTCATTGTTCGAGTTTTATTTTAAACTCTTTTATTTAGTTTGACTAAATTTAATACTTTGTTTATCCGAATAGATTGTTGGACCATATTCAAGTGAATAAGACGAACTTAGTATTTTGTCTCTAGTCACTCAATGAGGTGACGTCTCGAAATGACTAGATTGTAAGTCGATTGATGGTAGGTTCAGCACCATGGGGTCATGGAGATGACTGGTCATTTACATAGACAGACTGTATGACACTCTGTCGGACAGTGACATTGTATAGTCCCTTAAATCAATTATTTGATGCCTGGTCGTGGCAGGGTCTTCTATCTTATTCCTATAAGTCAATTATTTTGACTGGCGACAGTCTCTCTGAGTCGGTGCAGTTTCCGATTGGTTTTGGTTGATGTTCTAGGTCGTGCCGTAAAAAGAGGCTGATGGACATCTTCTGGATCATGGTGATCTGCATCATACAGAGCAGATGGATCAACAGGAATTGTCCACCCACGTTGGGTACAAACATCTTTAGGCTACTTGAGGAGAAGTTACTGTAAATGCGTGGCCACGCTCGGAAAGAGATCTATGGTAGATTTTCCGGTCAGACAGTTACTCTCCCTATCGAGAAAACCACTCTAGATATTGTCAATCGCAAGTGCGACCTGAAAGACACCTTGCGTTGAGTGGGAGATGTGGTAAAGAGACAAGAGAATCGGTGACTCACACTTGTGTCAGACAAGTGTGAGATTGTTGGAGTAGGTGTCCTCCACAATAGTGCGCCACATAATGAATCTTATTAAGGAATATAATTGGGATATTTATTGACTATATATATGATTAGTCAGTTGATTAACGTAAATCAATAACGGTTGGCTGACTAGAGTTTGACGTTATTGTCGTTTGACGGCGGTGATCAACTGATCCCTTTCGTCACACCTAAAGGATGAAATCCAAATAGTAACTAATTATTTGTATACGATACAGTTAATTAGTACATTACATATATTCGATATGTACGCGAGTTAATTGTTAGAAATTGAGTTAAGAACTCAAATTCAATTAAGCTTATTTTTCAATTATGCGATAATTGACTAATAAATTTATATCTTATTTTAAAACGATTAAATAAGATTTAACTTAGTAATTAATCGTTAAATTACTAAATTAGTTGAGGTTTTGAGATAGAGGTAATTAGTTAAATATATTTACAAGGAGTTGTAAAATAAATTAACTAAGCATTGTTGGACCCATTATATATTGATATAATGGTAAAATATTACTTAAAATGTTAAGTACATATTATTCATTTATTTTTGTCATATAATTGTTATATGATCAAATTAACACTTAATTATACAAGATAATTAAGCATATGATTAATAAGTATTTGTGGGACAAATATCAAAAATCAAAATGGATCACAATAGGCTCACATGGCCGGTTATGGTGAAGTCAAGGGTGATGATGGTTGTTCTTATTCATACTCACAAGCAACATATGCTTATGACATGAATAGTAAACATGAAATCATTTTATTCACTACAACACATTACCACTTTGCATGGCAATAAAATAAGAAGAAAAAATCACCATTTTGTGATGTTGATAACCGGCCCTCATGGCTATAAAAGGAGAATAATTGTTGTTCATTCCTTTACTAGTTCATTCTTGTTTATTTCATACATCTCTCAAAACTAAACTTCTCTCTAAAACTCTCATATACTAATATTTACTAAGTATTACTAGTGTAGTAATATAGTCTAGTATTAGTAGTATTATATCTATCTTATTATCTAGTTAATCATAAGGGTAGATTATTTGGGTTAATCTTGGTGCAACTTAGAGGAGATCTTCTACCTTGGAGATTATTTGTGTTCAACCATATTTGTAGCTCAAGAACAACAAGAAGGAGTTCTTGTTGTGCCCTTATATTTTCCATACCAATGTGAGGAAATTTCTTCTCTTATATAAATGTCTTTATATTTGCATGCATGTTACATAGATCATTAAATACTAAATTAAAAAGTAATATAGTCTAGTATTAGTAGTATTAAATCTATCTTATTATCTAGTTAATAATAAGGGTAGATTATTTGGGTTAATCTTGGTGCAACTTAGAGGAGATCTTCTACTTTGGAGGTATTTATGTTCTAGATATTGCAAAAGAGGTCTATCCTGTAGAAAATAAGAAGCTCAAAACAGGTGAACCTAATCAATCATACCTTTGGCATTGTCGTTTAGGACACATAAACGAACGACGCATAAAGAGACTTGTTTCATCTAAAGTACTCAAACCATTCGATTACGAATCTTATGGGGTATGCGAATCTTGTCTTCTAGGCAAGATGACTCGTGCTCCTTTTACGGGAAAAGGGACACGAGCAAGTGAAGTATTAGGACTTATACATACGGATGTATGCGTTCCAATGACTATCCAAGCTAGAGGTGGTTATCACTACTTCATTACTTTTACCGACGACTTGAGTAGATATGGATATGTCTACTTGATGAGGCATAAAAGTGATGCTTTTGAAAAATTCAAGGAATTTCAAAATGAAGTAGAAAACCAATTGAATAAAAAGATTAAAACCCTACGATCCGATCGTGGTGGTGAATACTTGAACAATGATTTTGATTCACACCTAAAAGATTGTGGTATAGTATCACAATGGACTCCTCCTGGAACACCTCAATTAAACGGTGTGTCCGAAAGGAGAAATCGAACTTTATTAGATATGGTTCGATCTATGATGAGTCTAACAGAGCTTCCTGATTATTTTTTGGGTTTTGCTATCTTATCTGCAATATTTTCACTAAATCGAAGCCCGACTAAAGCGGCAAACAAGACTCCATATGAGATATGGACAGGAAAAGTTCCTTATTTGTCATTTATGAGAATTTGGGGATGCGATGCTTTTGTTAAGAATAAGTCTGACGATAAACTCGCACCCAAATCTGACAAATGTCTTTTTGTAGGATATCCAAAGGAATCATGTGCTTATTACTTCTACAATAAACACGAGGACAAAGTGTTTGTGTCTCGTGATGCAGTCTTTTTAGAAAATGATTTTATTTCTAAAAGACAGAGTGGGAGAAATTTTGAACTTGATGAAGTCCAAGAGCCACAAACCGAAAAGGACGACGAGGAAAACGTTCCCTCTTCGTCTGGTACGGTCATTATTCCTTCGCAACCTAGGAGGTCAAGCAGAATTAGTCATCAACCTGATAGATACCTTGGTATTATAGAGGAAGGTGATGACTATAATGTGTTACTTTTTAAAAGTAACGAACCTACTACCTACAAAGCAGCCATTTCTTCTAAGGTCCTAACTCCAAAGCTATGGCTAGGAGCCTGCATCCGAAATGGATTCTATGTACGACAATCAAAGTATGGGACTTGGTTGATTTACCTAGGAGGTACGACCTCTTCAGTGTAAGTGGATCTCATAAGATCAAAAGTGGCATAGACTAAACAAAAATAATGATGTTTACAAAGCTTAGATTGTGCAAAAGGTTTCACCCAATTTCATGGTCTTTCACTATGACGAAAACCTGTTGCCCCCAGTCGCCATGCTTCGATCCATAAGGATTTTCTTAGCGGTTGCCGCATTTCATAATTATGAGATTTGGCAAATGGATGTCAAAACCGCCTTCTTGAATGGGATTCTAGAAGAGGAAGTGTACATGACACAACCTGAAGGTTTTGTGGATCCATCAAACCCTAAGAAGGTATGCAAACTTAAGAGAACCATCTATGGTCTTAAACAAGCATCCAGGAGTTGGAATCATCGTTTCGATCATGTAATTAAACAAAATGGTTTCACTCGAAGCGTCGAGGAACCGTGTTTATACATGAAGTTTAGTGGGAGTAAAGTAACTTTTCTAGTCTTGTATGTAGATTACATACTACTCATTGGGAGTGATATTCCAATGCTCACTTCTGTAAAGGAGTGGCTAGGAATACATTTCCAAATGAAAGACTTAGGAGAGGCCCAGCGCATCTTAGGTATCCGGATCTATAGGGATAGATCTAAACGGATACTAGCATTAAGTCAAGAGACTTATATTGATAAGACTCTTGATCGGTTCAACATGAAAGACTCTAAGAGAGGCTTCATTCCTATGGGAAGTGGGATCACTTTGAGCAAGTCAGAGTGCCCTACGAAACCCGAGGAGATTGAACGCATGAAATTGATCCCTTATGCATCTGCTGTTGGATCAATCATGTATACTATGATGTGTACTCGTCCCGATGTTGCATATGCTTTGAACATGACAAGTCGTTACCAAGCAAATCCAGGTGAGAGTCACTGGATAGCCGTAAAGAACATCCTTAAGTACTTAAGAAGGACCAAGGATTCGTTCTTAGTGTTTGGAGGCGAGACTGAGTTACGTGTAAAGGGTTACACAGATGCAGTTTTGCCAAACAAGATAGGATGATATTGAAATCTCCCAATCCGGCTACGTTTATATGATGAATGGAGGAGCTGTTTTGCCTGGAAGAGGTTTCCCCCCCCCCCCAAGCAAAGCGTTACACGGATTCTCACAGAAGCAGAGTAACTTGGCAGCGTCTGAATCTGCAAAGAAGCTGTGTGGATTCGGCAATTTTTTGGAAGGACTAGCAGTAGTCCCTACTGCCAAAGATCCTATCACGATTTATTGTGATAACAGTGGGGATATCTTTCAAGCAAAAGAGCCCAAGTCTAGTAATAAGTCTAGACATGTACTTAGGAAATATCATGTAATTAGAGATTACGTGGATAGAAAGGAAATTGACATTTGTAAGGTTAGGACAGATGACAACATTGTTGATCCTTTAACCAAGCATGATGGTCATATCGTCACAATGGGATTGAGACGTGTGCCAGAATTCCTTTAGATTTATGTAATATGGTAATAATTGAATGGTTGTATTAATTATTTCATATTGATATTGCATTCATTGTTTTCGAGTTTTATTTTAAACTCTTTTATTAGTTTTACTAATTCCAATACTTTGTTTTATATCCGAATAGATTTTTGACACTATTCAAGTGAACAGGATGAACTTAGTATTTTGTCCCCTAGTCACTCAATGAGGTGACGTCTCGAAATGACTAGATTGTAAGTCGATCGATGGTTGGTTCAGCACCATGGGGTCATGGAGATGACTGGTCGTTTACATAGACAGACTGTATGACACTCTGTCGGACAGTGACATTGTAGAGACCCTTAAATCAATTATTTGATGCCTGGGCGTGGCAGGGTCTTCTATCTTATTCCTATAAGTCGATTCTTTTGACTGGCGACCGTCTATCTGAGTCGG